>JBBYHK010507663.1:0-63365 GCA_038382065.1 Adansonia grandidieri | reverse complement strand
GCTGGAAAATCATTTCAGCATTTAAACCAGCCACCCTATGCCCATCACATTGGCAGCAAATTGCTCCCTACAGCCACTCTATAGCCACCATTCTGACATCACTTTGTCCCCCTTGAGAAATGCCCAAAAAAACCTTTAATTTGGCTCCAAAATGCTAGTATAAATGGACCCCTTCTATCTTAGCTAAAAAAGGTTAGATTCCAGCTTATTTTTAGCTTTCGAAACACATTTTTACACCAAGAAAACCAAATCCCATAGCTCTCCACTCACCACCCAAAAATAGCCTCAAAACACTCACTTTCAACCACTACACATCCCGAAAATCACCCTCATCCATACCAGAACCAAAACTTATTGTTTCTCTCTTTTTCTTGCTTATTGACAACAAGGAAGAGAGGGAAATTCAAGCCATCTCTGTTGCTCCAACTGTTTGGCTGAAAATTAAAGTTTGTTGGTATAACTTCCTACTCTATCACTTACATTTTCTATTTTTCAGCATCTTCATCATTTTAGTGAGGTCTCCATGTTTCCATCACCCTATTAGGATTATCATGCATTAATGTGGCTTTTGGTTATGGTAGTTTAGGATTTGGATGCCTTAATGCCCTTTTGATGTGCAAAATGCCTCATTTCTATCACCCTCTTGCTCATGCATTTTATGGCATATCCATGCATCTTGTTATCCTTAATCCATGTATGAATCATTAGCCTAACACATTTCAAACACATTTACACATTAACTTGCAAGAATCATTTCCATTTTCAGCATCCATAACATTTTCTTGTCACAATGCATAACATTTTTTTTGTCTAAACCATTGGTAAAGTTAGCATCCCCCTTCATGTTATGTGCCATCCCCTTGTGTGTTTGTTGTCTACTCCTTGTCAAAATGCATGTTTGATGGCTGTCAAAAACTAATTTTCAAAAACCCCCCAAGCCAAGCATGTTAACCTCAACCAATAAAGATTAACATGGACTTAGCATTTTCCTTAAAGTTAGCAAAATATCTTGGGGAAAATTAAGTTTTCCAGATCTAGAATCTTGGTTAAATGAGCCCAAATCTTCTGATTTTCCAACAAAGATGACTTTGCACTTATTCCTAAAATGTTCGTGCCTTGTTTTTGAATCAAAACCTTGAGTGGTATGATCAACAGGCTGTTGCATTGTCCCAAACTACTCTGGGGCTATGCAAATGGGTGGTATGCCACTCTTTCCTTCAGTCATAGATGTTCGAATGTCAATAACTCAAGTTTGGACCCATAAACATAAGGAAAACAAGAAATATCCCCTGCTTTGCTTTGTCCCCTATTGGTAGCAGCACAATTACAAATTGAAAAATCACTTTAAAATCTCAAATGATTTTAATGAATTTTCTGATAATTTTTTCTCAAAGCATGTCGAATTATCTTTAAAACGATGTCTTATTCACCCCCGGATCATTCTGGATGAGAGAGTTATGATTTTTCAAGTCTAAACTATCCGAAACCTCTAGAATCCGAGCATGTATTTTGGTTGGGCCATTGAGGCCCACTAAATGATTTTTCCAAATTTTTTAAACATTTTTCCTAAAAGATTCATGAAATCCCCTTTTCAGAAAGGTATCGTTTGCAATTTTTTGATACCAAATGAGTCTGACGCAATTTTTGAAATTTTGACACCTTGTCCCTCATATGCTCTGCCAGCAGCTCAATTAGTCTGAACTTGAAAATTTATTCCCCTGGAAAATGACTTTTTGGGATATGGGGAATATTTTTAGGTTGACCCTTATTCAGTCACCTTTCTAACGGTATCTTTTCCACCCTCTAATCCTTCAAACCAAATTAGAATAAATTCAGGAAGCAGGATAGTGCGATGCTATCCCTTATTTTCTGTTATGGTTAAAATCGAGTTATTTTCCTAAATTTTGTCTCGGGACATTCGAATGTCTCTGTATCTCCTCGATCAGACTCAAGAACATGCTTTGACCTCCCATAGGCTTGTATCAAGGCACAAACACATTTTACATCTTTACCATCCTCATTCACAATAATTCCTTTCACCAAAAGTCGTTAAAATGCTCACCCATCTTCTAAATCATAAGATTGTATCAACTTAATTTTTCCAACTTGACTTCTTTAAAGAAGCATCGGATATGCCACTTTCGGGGATACTCCAACCCCGCTTTTCACCATTGTCAAGATTTAAAAAATCTTCCTTTGTCAAAAATTATTTATCATCTATGGGGATACTCCAACCTTACCTTTCTGAAAGGATACTCCAACCCTGTCTTTTAACTACAATTAATTTTCTCCTTCTCGGACTTTTATGAATGTGTCAAACAAGCCTTGTTCAATCAAGAAACCCAGGTGCATCTCAAAAATCAATAATTCGATTATTCCCAGATAATCGATGCTAATTGCGAGATAAATTCCAATAGTCCATCCCTTTTCTTTATCATTCCATTGAATGATCCATGATATGTTACTTCATTTGTTGCTTTACTGACATGATTTCTTTGTGATGATTGTATGCATTTATGTTTTCAAAACATTTGAAATAAAACTAAAGTTAATGGTCCATGTGGGTATCTCTCCAGTGCCCAAAATAGAACATTCCATTTTCAAAATAAAATCCAGAGGTCATTTTATTGAAAATTTCTATATTCGCCATCTCTTCGGGGTGTATATGAGATTAAATCTTTTTCATCAAAACCTGGATTTGTATTTCTATAAGATTCATGCATTAAATGAGGGTTATATCAAAATAATAACAAGTTAAGATCGAAAGAACCAAAACTAAGACATGACATAGCTAGTAAGGTACCAATTTCGGGTGTCGCGAAGAGGTTCATACCTCATTCTGCGTAACCAACTCGCAAACCCAAATGATGAATCTTTGTATTGCGTAGACCATAGGATCGATGTTTTGAGTTTCATAACTCAAAACATAGGTTTTAATAGGCATCTGATCATGCCTAGCCTGAACTGATTGGTGGCGACTCCAAGCGTTGGCCATTTCGTGATGGTTATCTGAGACCAATAAGATGAGCGATTCATCTTATGGTCCCCTTCACTGTACCAAAAATTGAGAATCCGTACATTCTCGTTCTCATCACATCGTGAAACAAAAGTCTCGGTCAAGAAGACATTTTCAAGTCAGGAAAATATTTTAAGTCGTACACACCCATAGATCCGCGAGGATCTACCCCGAGGTATGTTGCGACAAGATGTTGCTAATTCAATCTTTGTCAACTAATACATGGTATAAATAACCTTATGCTATATGTTATGTGCAAAGGATCAGGTCAAGTATTGAGTAGATAATGAAGCGAAATTGGGAGATTACGAGCTTCCAGAAAGACAATCTCCTAGATATGATGGCACTAGTAAAGCTGTCATCATCACATGAAAAATAGTGGAATGCTAGATGCTGCAAATGAAATAGAGCAGTCAAGGTAGGGAGAGGCGAAAACCATTATCGAAGAGATGGAAGGATCCCCATCACTTCAATTTAGACCATTTGAGACTGGTTGTAATTCTAAAGTAAATATTCTGCCTTGTCCTTTGAAAGTTAGAATGTCAGAAGAGGGTGTATTTGAGAATGAGGTGTTGGATACGGTAGAGGAAGAAATACGTGGTGATGCCAATGTAAGCGCGATTAAGAGTTCTCCACATGTTCACAGGGTGGTTAGCGCTACTGCCAGTCTTCGATCACTATCTTTGGTCAGTCGATCACTCACTCATTGATTAAACTTAAAAAGAGCTATGGTAGAGTATGCATAGGATGAAAATTTACCCATAGAATGAGTCCAGCATACATATTGTACATCAATCACGCTTACATTTAAAGCATTATAACGTGTACATCACACTCTATTTTAAGGAATTGCTCTGCTAAATGCATGGCTGGGATCTAACGAGGATGGACATGTTATCATTATTAAAATCCAATTGGGTCAATAATATGGTATGTTAAACTTGTCTTTTGTACATATGACATTATATAAATGTGTATATTTTCATGATGAACATAATAGTTTGTTTATCTACATATATTTCAAGTAATGGAGATGTTTGTACGCGTGATTAATGTAAAGAAAGTCTATGCAAGCAAGAAATCAAAGCTGTATCGGGTTCTTCTAACCTTCCATATGGCAGTATGATTTTGACCTTGTGATGAGATATAAATCAAAATACACACGTGTCATTGAATGTTTGTTGTTGTAGTTAGCAAATGTTAATTTGCAGTGACGTTATCATGTAAGGTGCGATTTTGCACTACAATACTAGAAGAAAGATAAGCCAACATGATGTCGTGACTAATTTTGGTAATTTTATCACAGTTGAGTCGTATAACATTGACATAGCTAGAGCTTAATTGGTATATTTCAATTATGCATGTAAGTTGAATTACGTTGTTTGTATATGTAAATAACTATGACTTGTTTTTAATACTTTTTATAATGGTTAGATATGCTTGCCATTATGTGCAAACAATCATTGGGTTGCATGCTGTGTTAAGACGATCTCTTCCAAGATAGATTTCAGAAGGTGCAGTTAGGGAGGGATCACTTTTAATTTCCTAAACAATTGGTAATGTCTAAGAAAACATAAGTAGCCTCATCTGAGGTGACACGCTGATGGCAATACTGATGTGATATATGTTCTTACTTGTAGCAGAAGTATTTACCCGCTTTGCTGCGTGAGTGGAACCATCCAACCACAGATGCTGTTTAGCCGTACAAAGAGAGACGCATCCAGTTGGAGTGGCAGTTAGATGAAGAGTAAATATTTAATCACTTATCAAAATATTAGTTTGGGTCCTTTTGTTTCTAGTTCTATGTTTATAGTGGGTTTAGACTTAAATTGTTTCTGCATTGTATTACAGTTCTGATGACTATAGGGTATTCTTAATTATGCATTTACAAGGTTGGAATGGGCGAATTACTCCACCATTAGATCAGGTGAGTATGCAGTGCATAAGATTTGCTCTTTACTTCTATCATAACTGTTCTTTGTGTATAACAAAAGTGTTGGCTTATGTATGGGCTGATGCCAAGAAGTACAGACTGAAACTTGCAGTGTAAATTAAATTCTTTGAATGATGTACATGAATGTTGTATGAATTGTATTATACAATATCAATTTCAATTTTCGTAATTATCCACTTTCACTTGTATATGTCTTTGATATTTAATCCATTTATACCAGTAGATAAATATATTAGGTATTATCCATACTATCTATGTAGCCTTTTTGAAACGCATTTGTACATTTGATGTTAGAATTTGTTTGTACATAGGATACGATATTATTTTCTTGACATCCTTCTGTACCAGTTAAGTGACAGTTGTCTTATGAGAAATTAGCTTTGCTAATTTGGCATGATACTGGTTGTGATACGTACATTTATTTTTATTCATTCGAGTGTTATGTTACTAAATGTACGACAATTTCACTGTATGTACAATTTAGTCCGTTGTTTTAGTAAATCTAATATGTACACTCAGAAAATCTCATATGAACATTAAAAAATTTTGAAATGTGAATTCAATGATTACCATATGATGATTCAGTTACTATGCAACATACCTTTCGTAAGTTATTTATGTACAATAATTTATGATCATATGTACACTCATATAAAATTTCACGGGTTATTCATTCGAGTGTATGTTACTAAATGTACGATAATTTCACTAATGTATAATTTGGTCCATTGTTTCAGTAAATCTAATATGTACACTCAGAAATTCTCATATGAACATTAAAAAATTTTGAAATGCGAATTCAGTGATTACCATATGATGATTCAGTTACTATGCAACATACCTTTCATAAATTATTTATGTACAATAATTTACGACCATATGTACATTCATATAAAATTAAATAAAAAACTTTGAAAAGACACTATTAATTTCAAAATATTAATTAACCAAATGACAATTATTATTTTATCATCAAGCAGCATTTCCCATAAATTGCAGCATACAATGTAGACATCCCACTATTGAAGATAGCTATGGGTAATGGTTTGACGTGACTGTAACCAATCAAATAACCAATTTATATTCAGATAATCTCTATATTCCTCATTCTGTAGTTAACACAATCATGTCACTTCACAGAAACTGATATTAAGCACATGAAATGGACTTATTTTTTACCATAAAATTTTCCCATTAATTATCCACTCCTAATGTCTTTTAAATGGTGTATGGAGTGAAACTAACTGCCGGTAACCAACCCCACAACTGTCCAAATCCTCAACCTTATATATATGTAGCAACATTAGAGTTAGAATTTAAATCGTATCTATTTTCTCTTTCCTCTTTTTTGTGTTCATAATAAATGCTGTTAACCATCTGTGTGGAGTCTTTGGTTTTAAGCCAATGGAAATCATCTCAATTGACTTTCAAGACCTTATGGGCAAGGTTGTTGATGCATGTGGATATGGTACTCCAACTTATCAGGCCGTACATAATGCAAAGAATGAATATAGGGTAGTTATTCGTATTGTGCCACTCCATGAATTAAAAAACTTAACAGATATTTTAGTGGAAAGTTAGTTTCAAGAAGATGAAAAGGGAGCAAAAACGTCAGCCATTAAGAATGCAATTACTCATATGAAAGTATGTTTTAGCTTCAAGATCGATGACTACAATTGTGACATGGTCAAACACTACAAAAGGATGTACAATAAACAGCAATTGATTGACACGGAATGACAATCCCTCATAGAAGAACTCCAACAGACCTGTTAGTTGTATATGATAAATATAGTATTGAGTTTGAGGCCAAAACTGAGAGAAGCTTAAAGTGATGCAGAAGTTTAAAAATGTGCAGATGCACTTAAATAGATTTGGGGATTAGCATGCCAGGTTATAGATATTCGACTGTTTATATCCGAGGTGGGTATATGTGTATTCATTTTTCATTGTATGTGCATTTGCATTGTTCTCCATCTTTGTATTCGATTATCCTCAACATACTTTATTATTATTGGAGTAATATATATTTTTAGCGAATTTTAGAACTATGTACATGGAATCGAAGCAAATTCAACACTGTTTACACCATAACTTTGACTGCAACTTGAAAACTTCGAATATGGAAACTTTATATCCATTCAAACAAAGGTCGTAAATAGGTAGAAAAATACAATTTTATAATTGATTATAATTGTGCAATACATCAGAAGTTCATTTCTGTTGCTGCATACATTTCACTATATAAGTATAAGCATTCAAAACCAATAAGTAAGAATTTAAGAAAGTGATTAGCTTAATGAGCTCAATAGAGCCAGTAACTGAATGTTCGTATATTATTTACGGTGTAATTCATCCTAAACTACTAATAACTCGTGAGTTAAACTCCCAATCTTGTGTCTTTCAGTGATAGGATCTTGTCTAAATCGATTCCACAGTATGAAGTCTTGGATATTCTCTGCTTCTACCAATTTCTCTAGATATACTCTAGCAACCCCTCAATGGCTGTGCATATGAAAGTTATTGTGATAGTAAAGCTTGGTCGTTGACATAAATGACATGTGATAATTAAATGTATAGTAATTATTTATCCACAATCAATTTACAACTCATTCAACAAAGCATCAAAGTCATCCCCAAATTTTTATAGATACGAAAATATTACATTGTGTGGCTACATCACATTAGAAAACGTCAAAATTGTTGAATCACACAAATCAAATCAATGGGAAACAGAAAATAACTCAAAGGTAAATTATTACATTATGTACGCAAGTTAAATGTCTCATGATGGTCTATTCATGAAATAACTTACAGGATTTTGCAATGATTTGTGAGGAGTGCATCTAACAACAAGGTGTTTGACTCATCATAACCTTCTCTCTAAGGCCGCTGCGTCTATCCCATAAATTCCATAGATCCTTAAACAACAAAGGCTTCACAAGGTTGTCCGTTGTACTGTATTTCATTTTTGTACAATAGTACGCATTCCACAATATGAAAAATTAATCTGTTAGATTTAAGCTTACTTGATTGTTGTACTTTTCACATAATTTGAATGAAGCTTGCTATGGTTTACCCAACAAAACAACAATCTGTCATTCATATCATCCAGCAAATAGTCAGAACACCTTTTAAGTTTTTCCTGCATCTCAACATATGACATTATGATTTAGTATCTTAACATTTATCATTGGGATTTAATGCATAATTTACTTGCTTCTAGATGAACAAACCCTAACTTCAAAGGTGTCAAAGCGAAATAGTATGAAATCCTTATAGAATGGTCTTCATGAAATTGAGAAATCATGTAATTTCACTATAAAATTGCAACATGGAAATGAAGTTAACAATTGACTATATGGCATTTTATTAATGACGACTACTATGTTGGCTAATACTGTTATTGGAATGACTGCTTACCTATGTAGGAGTGGATTTTCTCCCTTTGAAATCGGGTGGACACTCTGAGGAGTGCACTATATCTGCCAACACACTGTTGACATTAAGAACAATTAGTTTCTTAGTATTTTGCTCCAGCTGTCAATTATTATAATTCAGTCCCTATCATTCATATTAAGTGAAGATCATTAGTTGGTCCATATTTGGTAATAGAGTCTATCTTAATCCATAACTAAACTAAGTAAAGGCAAGGAAAAAGGAAAAACAACATCAAGTAAGACCCTTATTGTTAAAGTGCCATATATGTAATAAGGAACTTCAATATACCTTATCATCTTTTGAGCTCTTTTTCTTAGCAACAGCAATGATGTCTTCATTCACAGTCACTCCTGAGCAAGTAAATCAGGTAGATAAATTGGGCGTAACTGTATTTTTAACAAAGTTAACTAGAAAACTAATCTGTTAGCCCATGCTCGCCACATCCAATCTCATTGATGCTGTATGTTCCTTTATTTTTTTCATTTTTTCCCATACCGTGCTAGTGGTTGGACGGTCCTTATTTTTAGGAGATGGGTTTGATATATCCATCGTTGAATGTCTAAATAAGTCTAGCCTTTTGTTTTGCTTTTTTTTTTGTTGCATTTGGTCTATTCTCTCCATCCAAGTCAAAGCCAGACTTCTTCAGGCTAGCCTACCCCATTGCATAAGTCTTAAAGACTGAATTTCCTATTTCATTGGTGCTACAAACTTTACAATAGAGTAGGAACTCAAATATAAAGGATGTATATGGAAGGATTCTCCTATTACTATTATAGGTAGGCCTGATTTTTTAAGGAATTATGAAATATAAGCCCGAATTTCTACCTCTCATCAAGCAAGACATAAGCCATATGTCTTTATGACTCATCATGTGAATTTTCATCCTCTGGGGATCAATATGCAAATTGCTATCAAATGCAATAATCTTTCATGTATATTTAGGCTGTTAGCATTAGTCTTAATATATTGCAAAGAGGAGTCCTTAAAGACAACCTCAGCATGATTTAATATGCACCCACTCATATATGGTTTGCATTGATTATAGGGCACATAATCCACACCAAATGCCTTACGTGAACTTCATGGACTGACTACTGTTTACTTCTCTCCAACATCTGTGGAAAAAACTGACATCCAAAATCAGCAAGGTTTTCAAAACATTCATCTACGCTGTCATTTCTTTCTATATTAATGTTATTGTAAAATAATCAGATTAATCTTTCATAGTATAGAATCAATAGTGCTCACAAATTTCCTAACCAATAGAGTTTCAATGTATCAAAGTATGGAAAATATATCTATTGCAAAACCCTTAAATTAATGTTTTCTTCCTAACACCTTTTATGACCTAAAATGATCACTGGAACGATGTTCCTACTTTAAAAAGTTGAAGTCATTTGTGGGCTCCTAAGGTGGAGCTTGTGTAAGCGGTTCAATTCCACTATCCTTTACTGCTGGGTCAACTGTTTGGTTTTGTTTCTGTTGAGAAGCCTTCTTCTGAATGTTAGTTTTTGGTGCCATGTCTGAATTGGCAACTATCTAATGTTTCCATTCTTGGTAGGCTTCGATGAAATGCAATGATGACTATAACCTAAGGGATTTGTGTTTAGGGGGTTTTAAGAGCCAGCCGTTTAGTTCTAATTTTGTAGGAGGTGTCAGTTCAAGTAGAATAAGGAGCTGAATTTTAACCAATATGGAGTGGGCTCTTTCTTAAGTGGGAGTAAGGTCTTAAGTGAAATAAAGCCAGTTCTCATCCTCTGTGGGAGCCAGTTGCTTAAAGTCTTGAGTGGGAAAGCTTAAAAGGGAGCCAGTTCCTAAAGAACAAAGGAGTCGGTTCCCCAGTTATGTGGGAGCCAATTCCTTATGAAGCATGGATATGTGAGAGCTGATTCTAGAGAAGCATAAGGCCAGTTCCTTTGTTATGTGGGAGCCCATTCTTAAAGAAGCATGGAGTTAGTTCCCTAGTAATTTATTCATAATTTATTCATAATTGACAGCATTTTTACTCAAAATTTTTATATATACATATTATATAACTAAATGCATAAATTCATATATAAATAATTTAACTGTATATGTAACATAGAATAGCAAATAAAACATTTTTATATTGGATAATGTATACAGATATTAGATCTCATTATCACATTTTAGGTTTATATTCAAATCCACCCAAAAACCCAAAATCAAAAAATATTTGTAATTGTTTATAATTATTTAAAGGGAGATTCTGATCATAGTTGCAATGGAGGAAGTTACAGTAGACTACGATTGGGAGTCGATTCCTTTAGGGTCAGCCCAATTAGGCTAGTTAGACTACCATGATGTTTATGCCCCTATTTAGTTGACCATAATGTCTTCTGCTATAAATATCTACTTTCCATGTATATGCCCCTTTGCTTTAATTGAAAGTAACTTTGCCCATACTGAACTATTTCCTTTTTTTTGCATACTTAGAAAGCTTCCCTCTAAATCAAGAAGCCACCATTCCTGCCGTTGCAAGTTTACCCATACAACATGGTGTTGGTCAGAATCGGTTCCTTTCACCATAACATCCTACACGACTTGCTCTCTTTCTACCCAACATTTGAGCTGCATCTGCTACTTCCCCTTTCGGACTACCCTATCATAACTCCTTAATTTAGTGTGCACGAGTAGTGTACAATCTGAAGCCCTCTTAAAGATTATTTACATGCATCATATCCTTAAAATAGAATGTCGTCATTTATATTCTTGGAATTTATCGTATATTTTGTGCTAAGTAATACCCAAAAAGTCAAAGTTGCATGCATAAAAATTTAAGGGTTTCAATGAAGCTTTTACTCAAATAGGAGTCTATGTGTTAATGTATGTAGTGTATGAAGAGTCCCCTTCGCATATGGAATTTTATATATAATGGACTGAACTTGCAATGACTTTATCCACTCCAAACAAACAATTTTATTGTTATTGCCATATTAATGGTAAGAGCATCATTCCTAGCAACTCTATAGAATATAGTGGTGGATTAATAGTTAGGGTGATCATTGATGAGACCTCTACTGTCTTGACATTACGCAAATATATTGGAGATAAATTGTAGATGAACCTTGATGATCATATTATTAGATATACATTAGAACTTGACTCAACTTTGCTCATAGATTTGGTGAATGATGCTGGTTTAAAAGAATTGGTTGAGTTTAATGATGGGAAGTCAAATTTGTATATATAGGATCATGCGGATTTTAATCCCCATGAAGACAATAGGACATCCACTTAATCCATTAGTGTCATGTACCTAGTGTGAGTACGAAGATTTGTCCCATTATTTCTTTATTTTAGTTTTATTGATCCATTATTTCTTAATTTTAGTTTTATTGATTGTTAGCATAATAAGCTTATAGTTTTCATTGTACATATGACATATGCAATAGACGTGCAAACAGTGAAGGCTCATATGAAAACACTGTTAAAATGGATGAAACCGATGTAGTTTAATTTGTTGATTGTGCAAGGGATTTTAACTCAGCTGTGGCAATAGATTCTACTACCTCAACGAAAGATTAGTTTGTCAGCAGCATCTGGAAAGGTAAGATCATTGGTAGCGGTCAAACTTTTGAAGATGCATCTGCGTTGAGGCTTACCCTTTATCAGTATAATATGGCAAATGGATTTTCATATACCTTCAAGAAGAATAGCAAGTCATTCATAAGTGTTAACAGCTTGGCAGAGGGATGCCCTTGGCATTTAACAACGCATAGGATGGAACCAACATAATTTATGGTAGTGGGTACCTTTATAGATCAATACAACCACAATGCTTAAGATACGATTCATGGAAGATCTCAAATGAAGTCCAAGTTTGTTGCTGCCATCATAGCAGAGAAATTGAATTTGCAACCTAATACTACTCCATATCAAATTTCAAAAGCATTTGAAGCTGACTATGGAATTTGAATGACATACAAATAGGCTTAGTTATGCAAAGAGCATTCCATAAAGATGTTGCATAGGAAGGCCCAGGACTCATATAGATTAGTACCATGGATGTGCGAACAAATTCAAGATGCAAACCTTTAAAGTGTTGCCATGTGCACTATTGATTTGAAATAACATTTTAAGTAATCATTTATACCGTATGGATGTAGCATTGTTAGTTTTTGAATGGTTGCAGAAGGTTGGTTTTTATTGATGAATGCCACTTGAGTGGTCCTTATAAAGGCATCTTGTTGTCAGCTAGCTCCATTGATACAAATAATCAGCTTTTCCCTCTAGCATTTGCAGTGGTCAGCTCTGAGAGTTAAAGGATTGAGTGTGGTTCTTGGGGAACCTGATGTCCAATGTTATGAGACATGTATCTGTACCATAATATCCTATAAGCACCAGAATATCATTATAGCTATTTGTGAGATAAACAGCATAGCCTCCCATGCATACTGTTATTGACATATCAAGGAAACCTTTAGTTATGAAGTTAACAAAGTGATGGCTAGTGGGAAAAATGTGAAGGAGCAAGCTCTTCAGTTATTGGACGTAGTGGTCTATGCAAGACTAGAATCGAATTATACTGCTGCAATGAATAATTTGGCCACATACAAAACAGAACTAGTTGAATGGGTGGTAAGCAACCAACCTGAACATTGGGTGATGTCCAAGTTCAGGCCTCGTCATTAAGACCACATAACAACAAATGTCGTAGAGTCATTCAATGCATGGTTAATTCAAGAAAGGAGGCATAGCATAATTAGCCTCATAAACAAGCATGGGGAAAAGTTGGCCCACAAACTTTATAAATCAAAATCCGAGGTTAAAAATTAGAAGAATAGAGTAGCACCTGTTGTGGATTTGAAATTATATGAGAATGTTGCTAGAGCTAAATACTCCAATGTCTCTCTTTACAGTGATTTTAGGGCTAAAGTCAGTTAAAGAGGAAGGACATGGCCGTGGACTTGGCTAGCTGACAATGCACCTACTTAGCTTGGCAAATGAGTGGATTGCCTTATACGCATGCATATGCTACCATCGGTGAAACATGTGGAGACATATATGCATTTGTAGGATTGTTATACTTTAGTTACACATGAGTGGATTTATGCCATGACCGTGGCTCCGGTTAAAACTCATAACCCACCATATATGCCTCCATCAAATAGGGATGCATGCCATATATCCTTCAAGCCACTTTTGACGAAGAGGCCACCAAGAAGGCCAAAAGTGAAGCAAGTAGAGTCTCGATTTATTAAGAAATGTCTTGTACAATGTTAAAAATATAAGCAAGTTAGCCACAACTGTGATTATGTAGATCACCAAATCCATGTAATCTCTAAGTAAATCTTAACACTAGATGAAAATGTTTCATATGTAGGTGAAAATGTTTCATATGTAGGTGAAAAGATGCAGGCTATGGCTAGCATCATTTTGGAAGTAATATTTTGTAAGTTTGGGCACATTAGATACAATATGAATGTGGTAGATATCCATATTGCCGTAATGAAATCATGAAGTCGGAGGTGTAGTTAGAAAGATCATGGTTGTCTTGGGCTATCATGTGTATTTCATGTAGTAGACTACAATGCAATGTAAGGGAAATATACATCTGCAGCTTTTTGTACGCTTGTATAAAGTTATTGTATCCAGAACTATATGCGTTCAATGTGGTTTGAAATGAATAGTTTTTGTCCTTGTCCATTGTCGTATTATACCCTATAACATAACAATTATCAGTTGTACGAATGAAATTCAATGGCAATGTATTCAATGATATGGATGTAGTTTTTTCTTAGAAAAATTCTTCGTATTCATTTCAGTAGTCAATTTCGCACAACTAAACGGCATGATTGAAGAATACAATCATAAGCAACTATATAATGTTAAAATACTATTGTACGTCTACTCAAAGCATTACTGTTCCTAGTTCCCCATATGTAGCTTTGTAATAACAGATGAGCTATCCAATGGGTGTCAAAATGTCTATTGTTTGATAAACTTATGCTGTACTAATTATACAAATGCTAGAACACCATGAGCTAAAGCTACTAGAAATATAAACTAGCTCATGGACATAACTGTAATTAACAAGCATAAATACAGTGTTAGTAGACCAAGATGCTCACTTTCTTGGCTTGAATATCATGCATCTTCTTGACAGCATCCTTTATCTTTTTCTTGACTGCATGAATATCCTTCATATTACTAAAGTGTTGTTGTCTTCAGTTTTCTTCATCGCTGACTCAGTTGTGAGGGGAAATTTGATGCTCTAATAATGATCAAGAGTCCTTGTGTGTACGCATGTCTTGATGTACATGTGAGGATATAAATGTACTACTGACTCCAGTTAAATGTACAACTGATTACACCTAAATGTACAACTAGACTCTAATGAATGTACAAGACCCTAAAGCCGATCCTAAGCTACACTGTGCACCCATGAAACATGTGGAAATGTCCAAAACCAATTAGGCATATTCATTGGACAACTTACATGACAATCACATAAGGCACACAAGAAGTTATATAGTTATGTACATCGCACAAGTAATGTACACCAAGTGCACGGTATGCACATTATGAAATATGCTTACGTAGTGGATTTATGTAGGGAATAGCAAGAGTCCTTAGTGCACATGCATGCCTTGATGTACATGTGAGGATAAAGGAATGTACGACTGATTCCAGCTAAATGTACAACTGATTATAACTAAATGTACAACTCATTACACCTTAAATGTACAACTGAACTCTAATGAATGTACCAGACCCTAAAATAGATCCTACACTGGACCATGCGGTCATGACACATGTGAAAATGTTCGATCGCAATTGTGCGTATACATTAGACAACATACATGACAATCACGCAAGGCACACAATAAGTTATGCAGTTAGTCTACATCACACAAGTAATGTACACTGAGTGCGTACGAAATATGCTTACATAGAGGATTCATGTAGGGAACATTAAGAGTCCTTAGCACATATGCATGCCTTGATGTATATGTGAGGATATAGGAATATATGACTGACTCTAGCTAAATGTACAACTGATTACACCTAAACATACAACTGGTTACAACTAAATGTGTAATTGGATTCTAATGAATGTACAGGACCCTAAAACTGATCCTTGGCTGCACCGTGCATGGAACATATGGAAATGTCTAAAACCAATTGTATGTATTCATTGGACAACATAATGACAATCACACAAGGTAAACAACAAGTTATGCAGTTAGTCTACATTGCACAAGTGATGTACACCAAGTACATGTTATGCGCATTATGAAATGCTCTTATGCAGTGGATTAATGTAGGGAATATCAAGAGTCCTTAGTGCTTATGCATGCCTCAATGTATATGTGAGGATATCGGAATGTACGATTGACTCCAGGTAAATGTACAATTCATTACACCTAAATGTATAATTATTTACAACTAACTGTATAACTAGACTCTAATGAATGTACATGACCCTAAAACTGATCCCTAGTTGTACCGTGCACTATAAACTTATGTAAATGTTTAAGAGTAATTGTGCGCATTCATTGGACAACGTTTATGACAATCATGCTGGCACACAACAAGTTATGCAGTTAGTGTACATTGCACAAGTAATGTACACCAAGTGCATGGTATATGCATTACAAATGCACTTAGGTAGTAGATTTGCGTAGGGAACATCAAGAGTCCTTAGTGCGCACGCATGCTTTGATGTACATGTGAGGATATAAGAATTTACGATTGACTCCAGCTAAATATACAATTGACTATAACTAAATGTAGAACTGATTACAGCTAAATGTATAACTGGTTACAACTAAAAGTATAACTAGATTTTAATGAATGTACATGACCCTAAAACTAATCTTACACTGCATTGTTCACCCATGAAACATATGGAAATGTCAAAGACCAATTTTACAGACTTTTGGGACAATATACATGATAATCATGCTAGGCACATGACAAGTTATACAGTTAGTGTACATCACACAAGTAATGTACACCAACTATGTGGTATGCGCATTACAAAATACACTTACACAAGGGATTTATGTAGGGAACAGCAAAAGTCCTTAGTGCGTATGCATGACTTCATGTACATGTGAGGGTATAGGAATGTACGATTGACACCGGCTAAATGTACAACTGTTTACAACTAAAAGTACAACTTATTACACCTAAATGTACAACTAGATTCTAATGAATGTACAGGACCCTAAAACCAAACCTATGCTGTATCGTGCACCTATGAAACATGTGAAAATGTTCAAGAGCAATTGTGCGCATTTGTTGGACAACATACATGACAATTAGGCAGGGCATAAAAGTTATGCAATTACTATATATTGCATAAGTAATGTACACCAGATGTGTGGTATGAGCATTACAAAATACGCTTACGTAGTCGATTCGTGTAGGGAACAACAAGAGTCCTTAGTGTGTACGTATGCCTTAATGTACATGCAAGGATATAGGAATGTACGACTGACTCCAGCTAAATGTACAATTGATTATAGCTAAATGTACAATTGATTACAACTAAATGTACAACTGGTTACACCTAAATGTACAATTGGATTCTAATGAATGTACAGAACCTTAAAACTGATCTTATGCTGCATCATGCACCTATGAAAAGTGGAAATGTTTGAGATCAATTATTCACATTCAGTGGACAACATGCATGACAATCATGTAAGAACATAACAAGTTATGCTATTAGTGTACATTACACAAGTGATGTACACCAAGTGCGTCGCATGCACACTATGAAATGCACTTCCATAGTAGATTCATGTAGGGAACAACAAGAGTCCTTAGTGTGTACACATGCCTTGATGTACATGTGAAGATATAGAAATCTAAGACTAACTCCAGCTGAATTTATAATTGATTACAACTCTTATTTTCTCTTTTCCTTTAATTTTTTCATCTTTATTGTAATTTTTATGATAGTAAAACTTCAGCGTTATTTATTCAATATGTACTAAATTATTTTTCTAGGATTATAAGAGAACTCAACATGTAGTTTAGATTATTTTATTTATTTTCTTGATTTAATGATTTTGAATTGTTTGTCCAATCTGGTTCTTAATGCTTCTAGTTGATTGGCCACTAATTAGATTAATTTGGTAACCTTAATGAACTTGGAAAAAAGAATTTTGTGTTTGGACCTAGATTGAATGACATATGTTCCATATTCATTTATTAGAATGAATTGATTTGCATGTAAGATAGGAATATACAAACATGCCATATATAACTAAATTATAGCCTAAGCTTAATGAGTTTCTTTTAATGCAATTTACATAGGAATATAGTAAATTGGGTAAAAGTGATACTTTTGTAAGACCATCGAAAGATACTTATAAATAAATTAAAACTCTAAGTTAACAACTTATTATTATTAGGCAAATTAAGAGGGTAAAACAAAATCAAATAAAGTGTTTAGGGAAATTGTAATCCTAGGTTTTTATCATTGATTAAGTAAACCTTACTTATATTTCTTTGCTATTTAGTTAAATTTAATTTGGTTAAGTTTAGTTTAATTTTAATTTTAATTAGTGATCTTTTAATTATTTGTCTAAATAAGATTAACTTATTCTAATTTCAGTACTTAACAAATTTAGTACAATTCCTATAAGAACGATACTCTATTCATCACTATATTGCTTATTTATAATATGTGCACTTATGTGGTTAAATCTTACAACAAGTTTTTGGCGCCATTGTGAGCGAGTTATTTTACTAATTTTTTTTGCTAATATTAATACCAAGCAATTTTAACCTTAATTCAAACTTTGTTTTTATTTTTTAGGTACCTTTGGTTATTGTATGCGAAGAGCGAGAAACTTAGAACTTGTCCTTTTTTTATTCAGAAGATGAAAAAACATTTCATTGACGTCGAAGAGAGAATTTACAAGCTTTGACTCAAAATAATACAATGGTCGAAGAAAAGGATACAAAGTGTCTATGGAAATTTGCTGTCCCTCTTATACAAAGCATTTATTCTAATATTTGAAGACTTGCCATTCAAGCTAACAACTTTGAGATAAAGCTAGCCATCATTCAGATGATTTAGTTATTAGTTCAATTTGGTGGTCTACCCAATAAAGATCCTAATGCTTATATTTTGAACTTTTAGAAATATGTAACACTTTCAAACACAATGAGTTTCAAACAATGCCATCAAATTAAGAATATTTTTTTCTTACTTTGAGATAAGGCAAAGAGTTAGTTGAATTCACTTCTAGTTGGCTTTATCACCACGTGGGACGACTTGGCTCAAAAGTTTCTTGCCAAATATTTCCCTACGACGAAGAAAGTAAAGTTGAGGAATGACATTAATTCTTTTACGTAGTATGATTCATAATCACTTTACGAAGCTTAGGAAAAATTTAAGGATTTGCATTACAAATGTCCTCATCATGGTTTTCCCAAATGGTTTCAAGTTCAGACATTTTATAATTGAATGATGGGTCATAAGAACCATTATTGATGTTGGAACAAGTGGTTCATTTATGGGGATATCACTTGATAAAGTTATGAGTTACTTGAAGAGATGGCTTCTAATAATGATCAATGGTCCACTTAAAGAAGTTTGCTAAGAAAAGCTGCTAGTATCCATGAAATCGATGCCATTACTTCACTTCATGCACAACTTGCGACAATCACAAGGAAATTATATGCTATGAGTGTACATTTAGTTCCAAGTTCTTTTATGGTTTGTGAACTATGTTGGGGTGGACATTCTTGTGATCATTGCCTTAACTATGCTAAATCAAGTAACTACATTGGGAATTATAACAAGTAGCAAAATAACCCTTATTTAAATAGCTATAATCTGGGTTGGCGTATCATCCAAACTTTTCTTGGAGTAACAACCAAGAACCTTCAGCTGTAAATAGGCAAGCATTTTTGCTTAAACTTTATTAGAAAGCTTGGGTCTCTAACCAAGCCCAAGTTTTAGCTCAAGAAAAGAAGCCAACAATATGAGATATGTTTATAGTGCTAAGGGTGAAAAATAAAAGCCAAGACACTATCATTCAGACTCTAGCAGCATCTCTTAAGAATCTTGAGACATAAGTTGTGCAGATTGTCTCTTCCATCACTAAATGTCCTTTCGGAATGCTTTCAAGTAACACTGAGTCTATCCATGAAGAGATGAAAAAGAGCATTGCAAGGCCATCAAACTTAAAAATGGTAGAGGATAGAAACTACAAAAAAGAAGCCAAATTCATCCAAAGATAAAAAAGTGAGTAAAAAAGAAGCTAACAAGATCCAACAACAACATCAAGCTTACCCACCACTACCTTTTCCACAGTGCCTTCAAAAGCAAAAACTTGATAATCAATTGCAGAAATTCCTTGAGGTATTTAAAAAACTTCACATTAATATTCCCTTTGTTGAAGCATTGGAATAAATGTTTAGCTATGTTAAGTTCATGAAAAATATTTTGTTAAAGAAGAAGAAACTTGGTGAATTTGAGACTCATACTTACTGAAGAGTGCAATGCTGTATTGCAAAAGAAACTTCCACCAAAAACTCAAAGATTTAGGAAGTTTCACAATTCCATGCACAATTAGGACTCAATTCTTTGGGAAAGCATTATGTGATCTTAGTGCAACTATTAGTTTGATGCCTCTTTCTATTTACAATAATCTAGGTTTGGGGGAGGTAAGACCTACTACAATCACTTTACAATTGGCATATAGATCTTACACACATCCAAGGGGCATTGTTGAAGATGTTTTGGTAAAAGTTGACAAATTTATCTTTCCATCTGATTTCATAATTCTTGACGTGGAAGAAGATTGTAAAATACCCATCATTCTAGGGAGACCTTTTCTAGCAACCAGTAGAGCTCTCATTAATGTACAAAAAGGTCAACTTACCATAAGAGTGCAAGACCAAAAGGTAACATTTAATGTTTTTAAAGCTATGAAATTCCCTAATAAATTTGATAAGGGTTTTGTAGTAAATATGGTAGATAGTGCAACAAATAAAGTTTTTATAGATAGTTATCCTATTAGTCCTTTGAAAGAAACACTGGTATCCACTTTTGAAAGATGATGACAAGTTTATCGAGCATTTAAAGTTGCTTAATGCACCATATAACTAGATCTAATCCTTCATTTAAGACTTTAGGACGTTTATGTGATACATCATCCAAGCTTTCCATCAAGGAGCCACTTTTCCTAGAGCTTAAACAACTCCCTCCACATTTGAGGTATGCTTTTCTTAGCCAAAATTCTACTTGCCTATTATTATCTTATTTTCTCTTATTGATAAACAAGAAGACAGATTAGTTAGAGTGCTTAAAGAGCATATGAGAGTATTGGGTTGGTCAATTACTAATATCAAGGGGATTAGTCCTTTAATTTGCATGCATAAGATCCTTCTTGAAGATAATCAAAAGGCCATTATAGAGCATCAATGCCAACTGAATCCCATAATGAAATATATCACTAAGAAACAAATTATCCAGTGGTTAAATGCTAGCATCATTTATTCTATCTCTAATAGTTTTTAGGTGAGTCCAGTCCAATGTGTGCCAAAGAGTAGGGGGATGATGATGGTTTCCAATGACAATAATAAGCTCAAACCAACGAGAACAGTGACCAGTTGGTGCATTTGCATGAATTATAGGAAGCTTGATAAAGCTACTAAGAATGATCACTTTCCCTTATGCTTTATTGATCAAATGCTTGATAGGTTAGTTGGTAAGGAATTTTATTATTTCTTGGATGGTTATTTAGGATACAATTAGATTGCTATAGCACTGAAAGATCAATAAAAGACCAGTTTCACATGCCCCTATGGGACTTTTTCTTTTCAAAGAATACTATTTGGACTTTGTAATGCTCTAACAACTTCCCAATGATGCATGATGGCTATATTTTTTGATATATTGGAAAATTTCCTAAAGGTATTTATCGATGATTTTTCAATTTTTGGAAATTCTTTTAATGAAAGTTTACATAATCTAGGTTGGTGCTAAAAAGAGTGAAGAAACAAATTTGGTCTTAAATTAGGAAAGTTGCCATTTCATGGTACAAAAAGGCATTGTTTTGCGACATTTAGTTTCAAGGAAAGGCATAAAAGTGGACAAGGCAAAGACTGAGACAACTAAAAAACTTTCATCACCAATTTTAGTCAAAAAAATTCAAAGTTTTCTCGGTCATCCCAAATTTTATCAAAGATTTATTAAAGACTTCTCAAAGATCTCCAAATCACTTTGTAATCTCTTAAAAAAAGAGTTGGGGCAGTGTTAGGACAATGAAAAGAAAAGTTTTTTTCATCCCATATATTATGCAAGCAAAACTTTGACAGATGCTCAAGTGAATTATGCTACTACTGAAAAAGAATTGCTTGCATAATATTTGTTTTCGATAAATTTAGATCATATCTTATGAGCACTAAGGTTGTTGTTTATACTGACCATTCTACTATTAAGTGTTTGATTGCAAAAAAAGATGCCAAACCAAGATTGATCTGATGGATACTTGCCTTGTAAGAATTTAATTTAGAAATTCATGATAGAAAGGGAATAAAAAGTAAGTGGTAAGTCATCTCTCAAGATTGGACAATGGAGCAAAAGTTAGAGATTGCATCCAAATTAATGAGACTTTTCTTGATGAGTAGCTCTTCCAAGAAAATCAACAAGAATTACCATGGTATGCTGATCGTGTCAATTATATTGTAAGTAGAGTTTTTTGAACTGATTTAAATTCTTAACAAAAGAAAAAGTTCTTGCATGATGTTAAGTATTATTTTTGGTATGAATCTTTCTTGTTTAAGCAACGTGCTAATTAGATTATTAGAAAGTGTGTACCTAAGGAAGAAATAGAAAATATTTTACAGCATTATTATTCATCGAATTATGGTGGGCATTTTGGAGGAGAACAAATTATAGCAAAAGTGCTATAATCAAGCTTTTATTGGCCAACTCTTTTTAAAGATGTTCACCATTCTGTTTTGATATATGACAGGTGTCAAAGAGTAGGCAACATCTTAAGGATAAATGAGATGCCACTCAACAATATCCTAAAAGTAGAGATTTTTTATGTATGGGGTATTGATTTTATGGGACCATTTGTTTCCTTTTACAATAATTTTTACATTCTAGTTACTATAGATTCCATGTCAAAGTAGGTTGAAATAGGTGCCTTTCCAATCGATGATTCCAAGGTTATGACACATTTTTTGGAAAAGAATATCTTCACTTGTTTTGGCATGCCAAAAGCTATTATTAGTGATGAGGGTTCACACTTTTGCAATAAATATTTTGAAGCCTTTCTTACTAAATACTGGGTTAAACATAAGATTATCACAACCTATCACCTTCAAATAAGTGACTAAGCTAAAGTATCAAACCAAGAGATCAAGAGGATATTGGAAAAAAAAGGTTAGCTCAACTAGAAAAGATTGGTCCAAGAGATTGGATGATGCATTATGGGTACACTGAACTTCTTATAAAACACCTATCTAGATGTATCCTTATAGATTGGTTTTTGGTAAAGCTTGTCATCTTTTGGTGGAGCTTGAACATAAAGCATACTAGGCAATCAAGAATTGGAATTTTGATTTTTGTGCCACTAATGTAAGGCAATTATTATAGCTCAATGAGATGGATGAATTTCATCTTCAAACATATTAAAATGACAAGATTTAGGAAGACAAGACAAAAAGATGGCATGATAAAAAGATTCTTGAGTAAAAGTTTGAGCAAGGTCAATATGTTCTTCTCTATAACTCATGCTTTAAGTTAATTCTAGGAAAACTCAAGTTTTGATGCTCTGGGACCTTTCAAAGTCACAAAAGTGTTCCCATATGGTGCCATCGAAGTTATAGATAAGAGTTCTAACCAAAGTTTCAAAGTTAATGGGCAAATACTTAAGCATTATTAGGGAGGTGGATTTGACAGTTAAAATCCTCAATCAACTTAGCTGACCCAGAATGATCAAAGAATAGTCTAGTCAATGACTATAAACCAAGCACTTCTTGAGAGGCAACCTAAGTCTCTTATTTTCTTAAAATTAGTATTTTATTTTATTTCAACATTATTTAGGAAAATTTAAAAAAAAGGTCTAGTGCTACAATGCCTAAATTGGGGCCAACTTGGGCCTATTTAGTTTGAGTCTCATTGTTATAGCACCAGACTCTCGGCGCTGCGATATCGAGTTACGAAGAAAAATATAATAAAATAAAATTAATGTGGGGTGCCACAGCACCTAGAATAGGGCACCGTGGCTCCCTGTTTAGTCAAGAGTTAGCACTGCGGTGCTAGGGTATTGGAGCTTTAGCACCAGCTAAATTTTTTTACTTTATTTAAAAAGATTCTCCAAAACACTAACTTTATTCTGAGCCGCCTCATTCTTATCTTTCCCTAGTACTCTTTGATTTCCCTCAAAACACTCATTTACCATAAAGATCACCCAAAAACTTAGATTTTTCTCTTATCTTAATGGGTTTTCTCGTTTACACAAGATTCAACGAAGTTTTTTTTTTTTTTACTCTCCATGTGGATTTATGCTTTTTGTCTTTAGAAGTCATCTAACACACTTCAAGTACAAGAGTTTCATGA
Source organism: Adansonia grandidieri (assembly GCA_038382065.1). Taxonomy (NCBI): domain Eukaryota; kingdom Viridiplantae; phylum Streptophyta; class Magnoliopsida; order Malvales; family Malvaceae; genus Adansonia; species Adansonia grandidieri. Next base: position 39,386 of record JBBYHK010507663.1, on the reverse strand, counting down.
TTTTGTTAAGGTTGTTCATTAAATTTACAGGTGGGTAAGTTTTTTCTATCGCTTATAAGCTAATTTGATTCTCTATATCCCTATTTGTGAAAATTGTAGAGATCTTGAGTTTGGGCTTTCTTTGATTATGGTGTTTTGTGTGATTGTTAGTTGTTTACTATCTTAATCAATCTTGTTTCAAATGCTATATCTTGGATTATGGTGTGGTTGATGAAATTTGCATAATGGGTGCTATTGGATATTGATTATTAAGTCATTATTGAAAATTTTTTTAGTTTCTTGTTGGTACTTAATAGAAATTAATTGCTTAAGAAGTTGCTTTCGGGTTTGAATTTCGCTCATCATTTAGATAATTATTAGTGTGTTAAATTTGTTAGCATTTAGGCTTGCTTCTTGTTGTAAAAAAAAAAAAAAACTTTTCGATTAGATGGCATCAACAATGGACTAAAACAAGTTCTAATGAGAACTAACCTCAAAAAAAATTTTGTCTGAAAAGGCTTTGCAATGGTTTATTTAAGCATAAGATGTGAAAATCTTGATTGAACATAATGGTTTCAATTTAATTCCCAGAAACTACCTAGTTATTGAAAATATCATAACTTCTAAAAGATGGGAAAATTTTTGTGAACCTCCTAAATCTGCTATTTTACCTATTGCTCATGAATTTTATGCAAATGCTTGTAAACGAATAGGTAGTAATGTTTTTGTTCGTGAATGTTGGGTACTAATAAGTAGCAAAGCTATCTATGACATTCTTCATGATTAGTATTCATAGTTCTTAGAAGGTAACATAGATTTAAAAGAGCTAAAAAACTACTCTGCAAGCCCAACACATAGTGGAAGATGTCTAAAGTTGAACCTATACCCTTTAAATCCAATGCATTACATCAGAATAGTAAGATTTGTTTGCATTCTATAGTTGGTAATTTACTTCCTAGTAAGCATTTAAGTGATGTTGCCAAAGATAGAGCAATTTGGCTTTATTCCATCATTATCAGGAAGTTAATAGACATTAGCAAACTTATCATTCAGTGATGGTTCATATAGTGCAGTCAATGAGAGAGGGATTATGGTTCCTGTCCTTGATTACTTCCTTATATGGCAAAACAAATATTTGATGGGAAGAATTTGAAGAATTGTTCTAGCTGAAGAGAACCATTGATTACAATATGATTAGTAAAATTGGTGGTCAAGAAATACCTACTGGGCCAACAAATGTTGGCATTAGTTTTTTATCTACTCCACCATGACCGAGTTGACATCGAGTAAGATTAATAGTCAATCAACATCTGGCTAATCTTGAAGTAAAAATGGTTCATCAGATGGAATGTAATCAAGCAATGACCAAATGTTCCACTTTTTTCAAAAATCCACTAGGCTTAAACATGACAAATTGCCCTTGAATGCCTCTTCCACCATAACTACCCCACATTGAGCAATTTGAAAAGGACGAGAACAAGGAAGAAGATGACAATGCTTACATACTGTTTTCCATCACCTTATCAAATAAATGAGGAGTATTCTTGATCTTAGTTCTTATTTATTTTTGTGCATTTGGGATAATGCTTCATTTAAGTTTATGGGCGTTTTAAGATGAGTACGGTTGGGGGGTAATTAGCATTTTGTTTTCTTGCATTCACATTTTTTAAAATTTTTAAGTATATTTTAAATTTTTATGTTTCTATTTTGGATAAGTCATGATCTAGATTCAAATGTTTTGTGCTTAATATGATGAGATCCTTATCCAATGATGAGAACTTAGTTATTAATTTATCTTGATTCTTAGGAAAATATAAGCATGATTTAATCTGTGATTAGATTCTTTTATTTTTTTTCATTGTTAGAATGTGATTTCAAAAATGATGAACACTTGATCTCTTGCATTGATTTTTTTGCTAATTTGAAGACTATTTATGTAATGTAAATTGCAATTATATCTAGAAGCTAGAATTTGTTTGATTCTTTCTTGAGGCAAAATCCTAGACAACACTAAGTTAAGGAGATGATTTAGGCCATCTTTGGATCATTTGAGCCTTTCTAAACCTACCTTAATATGTATATACATATTTAATTACCCCATTTGAGCCTTGTATATATCTTTTCTTTTGGTTGCACATATATTTTTAGCTTATTTTAATAAGAAAAACCATGATCAGCCTTTATTATGCAGGCATGACAATGAAATTGTTTCAAAAAATATTATGAGCTATGTTTGAATTATGTTATATTGGTGAAGCATGAAAGAAAAGGAAAAAATGAAAAAAATAAATAAAAGTGCACAGATGAATAAAATGGCATGAAAAAGAAACTGTGATAAAAAAAAAGGTATGTGTTTCAAACTTCTAGAAGATGAGAAAATTTTTGTGAACCTTCTAAATCTGCTATTTTACCTATTGTTCGTGAATTTTATACAAATGCTTGTAAACGAACAGGTATTAATGTTTTTGTCCATGAATGTTGGGTACCAATAAGCAGTAAAGCTATCTATGATTTTTATAATACACCTAATATTCTTCATGATTAGTATTCATAGTTCTTAAAAGGTAACATAAATTTAGAAGAGCTAAAAGACTATCTCTACAAGCCCAATACACAATGGAAGATGTCCAAAGTTGAACCTATATCCTTTAAATTCAATGCATTACATTAGAATGGTAAGATTTGGTTGCATTTTATAGCTACTAATTTACTTCATAGTAACCATTTAAGTGATGTTACCAAAGATAAAGCAATTTTGTTTTATTCTATCCTTACTAGGAAGTTACTAGACATTGGCAAACTTATCATTCAGCGATGGTTCATATGGTTCCATCAACGAGAAAGGTATTATGATTCCTATCCTTGATTGCTTCCTTATATGGCAAAGCAAATGTTTGATGGGAAGAATCTAAAGAATTGTTCTGGTCGAAGAGAACCATTGATTACAATATGATTAGTAAAATGGGTGGTCAAGAAGTACCTACTAGGCCAACAAATGTTGGCATTAGTTCTTCATCTATTCCACCATGATTGAGTTGACATCAAGCAACATTAATAGTCAATCAACATCTGGCTAATCTTAAAGTACAAATGGCTTATCAGATGGAATGTAATCTAGCAATGTTCCAATTTTTTGAAAATCAACTAGGCTTAAACATGACAAATTGCCCTCGAATGCCTCTTCCACCATAACTACCCCACATTAAGCAATTTGGAAGGGACGAGAACAAGGAAGAAGATGATGATGCTTACATACTATTTTCTATCACCTTATCAAATGAACGGGGAGTATTCTTGATCTTAATTCTTATTTATTTTTGTGCATTGGGGATAATGCTTCATTTAAGTTTATGGGTGTTTTAAGATAAGTACGGTTAGGTGGTAATTAGCATTTTGTTTTCTTACATTCACATTGTTTTAATCTTTTAAGTATATTTTAAATTTTTATGTTCCTATTTTGCATAAGTCATGATCTAGATTCAAATGTTTTGTGCTTAATATGATGAGATCGTTATCCAATGATGAGAACTTATTTATTGATTTATCTTGATTCTTAGGAAAATATAAGCATGATTTAATCTGTGATTAGATTTTTTTTTTATTGTTAGAATGTGATTTTGAAAATGATGAACACTTGATCTCTTGCGTTGATTTGTTTTGCTAATTTAAATACTATTTATGTAATGTAAATTGCAATTATATCTAGAAGCCTAGAATTTGTTTGATTCTTTCTTAAGGTGAAATCCTAGACAACACTAAGTTAAGGAGATGATTTAGGCCATCTTTGGATCATTTGAGCTTTTCTAAACCTACCTTAATATATATATATATATACATCTTTAATCACCCTATTTGAGCCTTGTATATATCTTTTCTTTTGATTGCACATATATTTTTAGCTTAGCTTAATAAAAAAAAACCATGATCAACCTTCATTATGTAGGCTTGACAATGAAATTGTTTTAGAAAATATTATGAGCTATGTTTGAATTATGTTATATTGGTGAAGCATGAAAGAAAAGAAAAAAATGAAAAAAATTGAGAAAAATACATAAAAGTGTAAATGAATAAAATGGCATGAAAAAGCAATTATCATGAAAAAGGGGTTTGTGTTTCAAATTTGTTGCCAGCTCGATGAAAGATCTAGAAAAATGAAAAGTGTTTATGGGTGAATTAAGCTGAAATATATCTTTTATCCTACCTTGACCCTAGCCTTTCATTACAAGCTAAATAAAGTCCTAGATGATTTTTGATAAGGTGTTGGTTTACACTAATGGAAAGAGAGATTAAAATTAAACATATGAGAATCTAGTATTAATTCGTAATTGCATTGGCATATATTTATTCAGTTTGTATGCAATGATTTGTAAAGAGATCATTTACACACACTGGAAATCCATTCGAAGCATTGAGATTTATGATTGAGTCAAAGCATGAATCTGCATTATGTTGATATTTACCTTGAGTTGAGATATTGAGCTAACTTTTGAGGAAAATTAAGGCAATCATCATTAAAGTACATTCATCTTAATTCACATTTCATTTTATTTCATTTCATTCGTTTGGTTTTGTTTTGTTTTGCTCAAGGACTAGCAAAATCTTAAGTTTGGGGATGTGATAACTCTATAAAATAGAGTTATTTGGTCTCATTATGTATATTAAATTAGCTAAGCCTTAGAGATTTTTATTTAAATTTATTTATTTTTAGTAGTTTTTAGCTTGGTATTATTTACTTTCCTTATATTTTAATTACTTAGTTATTTAAATACTTTTCATATTTTTATAAGTCAAAAACCCACATAAGTTTTCAAAAGTGCAACAATTTAATGAAAAACAAAAGTAAACTCAATTAAACAAGGTGGTTCCAAGTTGGTAGTTTCCAAAAATATATGGTCAAGCTACTTGCAGACTAAGTCTCTCTATTTTAGAGTTTTACCTATAAATAGAATTCTTAGGATTTGGCTTTGAATCATCCCTAGATACTTTATAGCTATTATTTTTAAAGAGGAAAAGAAGCTATCAAGATTTTGCAATAGGAGAAGGACTGAAGAAGTTGAAAATCGAGACCTAACAACTTTTAGTTTTCTCATTTCCTTTTATCTTTTTATCTTTATTGTAATTTTTATGATGGTGAAACTTTAATGTTTTAGTTTTATTCATTCAGTATGAACTAAATTTATTTTTCTAAGGTTACAATGGAACTCAACATATAATTGGATTATTTTATTCTCTTTTTCTTGATTAATTGATTTAAAGTTATTTGTTTAATCTTGTTTTTAATGCTTCTAGTTGATTGGCCACCAATTAGATTGATTTGTAACCTTAATGAACATGGAAAAGGGAATTTTGTGTTTAGACCTTGATTGGATGACATATGTTTCATATTCATTTATTACGATAAATTGATTTACATGTTAAATAAGAATATACGAGTATGCCATATGTAACATAATTAGAGTCTAAGCTTAATAAGTTTCTTTTAATTTGCATAGGAATATAGTAAATTGTTAAAAGAGATACTTTTATAAGACCATCAAAAGATACTTATAAATAAATTAGAACTCTAGGTTAACAATCATTATCATTAGGCAAATTAAGAGGGTAAAACAAATTCAAATGGAATGTTGAGAGAAATTGTAATCCTAAGTTTTTATCATTGATTAAGTAAACCTCTTAAAGTTCTTTACTATTTACTTAAATTTAATTTAGTTAACTTTACTTTAATTTTGATTTTAATTAGTGATCTCTTAATTATTTGTTTGAATAAGATTAAATTATTTCAATTTTAGTACTTAGCAAATTTAATACAATTCCTCGTGGGAACGTACTCTATTCATCACTGTATTGTTTGTTTACGATATATTCACTTGCATAGTCAAACCTTACGAGAAAAAACCTCAAAACAAACTCTGAAATCTTTTTAAAAATTAAAGACTCATATGAAAAAGGTTTAGGAGTCAATTACATTCAAAGTGAGATGTGTGCCTTCCATGACGCTGGTAAATTGATAACTATTGAATACGTGTTATCCTAAATCTTAATTAAAGTTGATTTTATTACTCACAATTCTCATAATTTTGAAATTATTTACAATTAATATTATTTCAATTTTCAAGTAAATTAGGTTTCTTGATTTTGATAATAAAATATTTTTCATATCCTTTTGGAAAGCTTGGAGGGATATGAATTCTTGAAAAATCAATTCTACTTTAGTTATTTAAAAAGGGTATATTTTGTTTAAAAATAATGGATGGGATAACTTCCATATACTAGAAGCATATATAAGGACTATTTTAACTCGAGGATATTGCCTTAGATTTTAATAAAACATATATGATAATTACTAAATATATACGCTTAGTTTTAACATGATATTACCTAAATGACTCTAAAAGAAATGCATCAACATGAAAGTTCTCACATGACTTGATGACTCAGTTTTAATCTAATATCAAGTAACTTTAAGGGACATGTATTTACATGAAAGTTCCTACATGACCATAGAGACTCGGTTTTCATGTAATATTATCTAAATGCCCCTAATGGACAGTATCGACATGATGGTTCCCATATGATCCTAAGGACTCGGTTTTAAGGTACTATTACCTAGATATCCCTAATGGACACGTTTCGACATGAAAGTTCCCACATGATTCTAGACTTGGTTTTAAGGTACTATTATCGAAATAACCTTAATGGACTTGTTTTGACATGAAAGTTCTCAGAAGATCCTAACTTGATGAAAACTCTTAAATAATTTAGACAGCCCTAAGATGCATGAAAAATGCTAATAGTCCTTAGATTACATAAAATAACCTAAATGACCCTAAATTGAATTAAAAATGTAAAAATTTCCCTAGATTATGAAAATAACCTAAATGGCCCTAGAATGCATGAAAAATGGCTAAGTGGTCCCTAGATTATGAAAATAGCCAAAATGGCCTTAAAATGCAATGAAATTGCAAAATGTCCTAATAGGCATGGAAAACATTTTTGGGGAAATTAGCAAATTGACCCCTAAGATTGACCAACTTCCAAAATACACCAAAGAACAACTTTTTCTCCTAACAAACATGTAAATATGACATCAGACATGATCTTTAGGCATAAATCATCCTACCAACATAAACATACATGAATGCATCAACATGCATGGAAATGTAATCATCATTGAAATACTTTCATAAAAATGACATGGACATGCAATTCATGAGCATATGACCTAAAAATAGCCTATAATGCATGCAAATTATATAACATGAAAAGTGCATGATGTGAGACAACTAACAATAATAAGAACAAAGAAAACCACATGATTGGAGCAATTATAAATCATGGAAACTTGTTTTGAAATCTATAAAATTAAGTTCTTTTGATAGAAAGTCAATTTTTATGAAACTTTAAAGAAAGAACATCACAGAAAATAATGATAAAAAATTTTGAGATCATAGCTTAAAATTTGGCCATAAACATGGGTTTTACACCTTTGGCTTAAACCCATCACTTAAGCCATAGCTTAAAATCCTCAGGCTCACAAGAGGGGAAGAAGAAATATGCAAGAATAAAGTTGGAAAACTAGTAGAGAAACCACCTTGAATTGGCTTGAAGAAGCTCTTTTTTATTTTTTTTGCCTCTATTTTTTCTTTTCTAGTTTCCTTTCAGTTGAGAACCAAAACTTCCCTTTTGTTTTGGATGCCAAAAAGGGTTTAAAACCTCTGTTAGCTAATTACCCTTCATCCCCATGCATTAACACTCCCTATTTGACACCTCATGTAAGCTTATTTACATGAAAACTCCTTAAACTAGTAAGTGATTTGCTCGAGGGACTGAAACTTCTTAAACGGAGCATTGAGTCAGCTTGTTCAGGTTGCCAAACTTAAATGCATGCCCAAAGAAGACTAACCTCTTAAAATGATCATATTTTTAACCCATGCAAGAAAGCAATTTTAACTTTTACTCAAAATAGCATTCCATTCTATTTCAACCAAACTAGACTTGAAATAGTTAGAAAATATCAGACTAACTGCCATTTAGTTCCCAAATATAATTGGAGCTTTAATCCTACCTATCTCAAGTTCATACAAGCTCTAATGACTTAAGCTATATGAGTAAATTTTCAGCTCATATTTACTTCACTCTTAGAGTAAAAATGTTAAGAAATCATCCTTCGCATGATTATGAAGTGATCTAAAATTAGGAAAATGAAATACCATCAAATTCAAGTTGAAAATTCATGATGTATCAATACATTTTGCAATGTATTGATACGTTACTAGTCAATGTATTGATACATTACATAATATATCAATACAAATGGTTCCTAATAGCTAAAAATTCCCAAGCCCAATGATGTCTTGATTTAGATGCATAATAAATGATACATTATGCAAACGTATCAATAAATTTGCTTATTAAAGGCTGAAAACATGCGAAATGCATGCGATATGATACCTAACTAAATGTATTGATACATCTTTATGATTTGTATGAAATGGCCTTATTTTGACTCTCCAATTGTTTTTACTTGTTAATTTAGTCCTTAGGCATTCTAGTCCTTCAATTTGGTCGTTAGATGTTAAAATTTGATTAGGGAAAAGAGCAAGGTGCTTTTTATTATATGTTCTTAGACATAGCACAGTTGGTTTAAGAAGGGCACGAACAAAATTAGGTGTCTAAAGTAGCCCTTTTTGGCCATTACTGAAGATCAAGAATAGGACAAAGACTAGAAACATGATTTTTTTTGGCCAACTTAGCTAAACTTGTATTTAACTAGCTATGCCAAGCTTATTCTTAACCATTTAGGCAAGCTTGTCTTTGACTAGCTACGTGAACAAGAAATCTAAAACCTTATCCTTGCTAGGGTCTTTAACTAGTAAGGCTAGAATAAAAACTCTTTAACTTTGTAGGCTTACCTTTAATAAGCCAAGTTGGGTTTAAAGTCTAAAAACATTAACCTTGCTAGGCTTGTCCTTAACTTGTAAGGTTGAGAACTTTCCAACTTTGCTAGGTTTACCATTAACCAGCCAAGTTGAGTTTGATCTCATTTATATGCTAATTTTACTGGGCATATCCTAACTACCTACGTTGAGCTTTCTTATTTTAGTGCCAATTTTAACTGAAGCTAACCTTGCTAGCTACTCTTTGTTTTCTTTTAATTATTTGGTGTTGATTTCAACTAGAGCTATCCCTATTAGCTACTTGTAGGCTTTTCCATTTTGGTGTCAATTTCAATTGAAGCTACCTTTACTAGCTACTCTTGGGCTTTCCCATTTTGGTGGCAATTTCAGCTAAAGCTATCCATACTAGCTATCCTTCGGCTTTCTCATTTTGGTGGCAATTCCAATTAAAGCTATCCTTACCAGCTAATCTTAAGTTTTCTCATTTTGGTTCCAATTTCAACTAAAGCTATCCTTACTAGCTACTTTTAGGCTTTCTCATTTTGCTGCCAATTTTAACTAGAGCTATCCCTACTAGCTACTCATGGGCTTTCTTATTTTAGCACCAATTTTAACTGAAGCTATCTATGGTAGCTACTCTTGGGCTTTCTCCCTACCAGTTACTCTTAGGATTTCTCAGTTTTAGGCCTATATCGTTTTTCTTTCTAAACCGTGAACCATGACCTATGTTACCTACCTTACAAAGACCATTTTGATCAAACATAGATATTTAAATTATTGAGTTATCCCTAGAAATTCTTAAAAGATTCCATTTTTTGGATAATTTTTAAGTGTTTAAGAATAAGATAGGGCAATCAATAAAAGAAAGAGAAAAATGAATGAAACTTTAAGGTGAAAACTCAAAAAAGAGGAGTCTAGAACAAACTCAAAGATTTTAGAATCGCTCCCCAATTAGAAAAGGTAGCCATAAAAAAAATTCTCACAAAGGGACGATGTAAACCTTGAAAAATTTCATGAAGTCCTTGAAAAGTTGAGGAAAATATCCAAATTTTCCAACATCTTTCAAGAAAAACCTTTGAGCTTTAGTGCCTATTGCTAAGAATTGACACTTACCAAAGGCCTTCTAAATCATCCTTCAAAACTAGGTATTTACTAGTTTAATTTAGCACCTATCATACAGTCACATTTGAGATTAAAAGGATGTTGTAACCTAACTATTTGCCTTTAAGGAACCCTTGTAAAGGAACATCTACCTTTAACTTTATGGTGATGATTCATGACCCTTTTATCTCAAACTCTGAACTCGAACCTTATAGGGCCAACCTATTTAAGTCATTGAGCTCATTTTTTCACCTATTAGAGATGTTTCTAGGGGTAATCACCAATTCTTAAAAAAAGAAAAAGAAAACTTAGACATCATATATTATGGCATGTCTATCACCCTTGATATTGGAAAATACTTATTAAAAACCAAGTGTGATTTTCAAGACTATTAATCAAGTAAACTCTTTTCTTAGGTTAGAACAAGAAAGTGTTCTTATTCAGTAAATCCTAGATGCTAAATGAATGTAAGTTCTGGCATGCTCTCAATAGGAGATAATTCTCACCAAGGAGTTGGCATGTGGAAATGTTTTAATAACAAAAATGCAGGCTTTTTCAACTGCAGCTATAGGCACCCTATTTTGTTTGAGCCATCATCAAGGCATCATAAGTCACTATTTAGGGCATCATAGGGTTTATACAAATAAGCATGGGTCAATCATACAACATTGCTAGCTGAGGTAAGGTGTTCGGGGACTAAAAATGTATAAAATTCACATTTGTATGAGCAGGTATTGATACATGGCCTCTAGGTATCGATACATGGCTGTCACATCATCAAAACCCTAAAAATTATTGTTGGTATCGATATAAAAGGCCATGTATCAATAGTTTTGGCTATGGTGTCGATATAGAAGGCTTTGTATTGATACTAGGTTATTTCAAAGCTAAAATTATGATTTTTGGGTCATTGTGTAGCAATTAGGGCAAGGGTTATCGATACTTTGGAAAATTTTATGCTTGGTATCGATACAAGGCTTTTTGTATCAATACTGGAAGGCTAGGTATCGACGATAACAACTTCATTCTATCAATAGTTGGAGTAAAAATTTGGTCCTAGTATCGATATAAAAGGCCTTAATCGATACTCTAAGGCAAAAATGCCCAGTTTGTATTATTTTCATACCTTTACACCATGACAGTAAAACATGAATTGGACCATGTTTTTGGCATAAAAAGTCATCCAAATTCATATCCAGCCTTAGCATTGGACTTATGATTGGATCCATTACAATATTTGAGGCCCAAAAAACTATGACTAGGCAAGTGGCCTTAATCCATTGTTTTTGCTAAGCAAGTTAATAAATTTGAATGGCAGCTAAGCAAAATACTTTGTCCATATTTGAGGTGCATGCACTAAAACGCTAACATGTCCAACTTTTCACATTTAGTATTCACTATTTACATGGCCATATAACACAACATTCTTAGCAGACTCTAAGGGGATTGACAGATACTTTAAACACATTCTTCAGCCAAAAAAACTTTAAAATTTCTATTTTCATACCTCACCATACCACCTTAAAGAAACACTTGCAAAACACCATGTTAAGCCACTTTTGCTTGCTTTTCTTTTTGCTAACTCATAGCAAGAAAAAGCTTTGAAGGTAACATCTTTGCTTGGAAAAACTTCATCCTTTAGGAGAAAAAGCTGTTGGAGCTCTTCTTAGTCTATTTTCTTAGCTTGTTTCATTATTTTGTTGCCATTTTCATAATTTTCACCATGCTAGTGACCTTTTTTTGCGACCATGACCATTTATAGATTCCATGCATTTTCCTTAATGACTTGTCTTGCATTTCTGCTTAAAAATCATGTCTTTACGTTGTCATGAAATTTCCAAGCCATGTTCATGTTATCAGAGCATCATTTTTTTTGTTCATATAATGTTTTATGCCTCCATAAACTTATGTTGGAATGCTCATGCATTTTTCTTGCCTAAAAATAATGTTTTTCTGCTATCATGAAATTCCATCTTTTATTCATGTCATGGAAGCATTTACCTTCATGCTCATATCATGTTTTATGCCTCTACAAGCACATTTTAACATATTCATGCATTTTTTCTACCTAAAAATTATGTCTATGTGCTATCATTGAAATTTCTAGCACATGTTCATGTCATAACAATATTTTCCTCCATATTTATATCATGTTTCATGTCTTCATAAACATATCTTAGTTGTTGGTATGTACCCTTTTTTGTAATTTAAAAAGAGTGTGCTTGACTTAAAAATATATATGATGGTATGCTTATGTTTATTAGTACCCTTAGGTTATCCCTTGATCGAGATTTGACTTAGGCATAATAATATGAAAGGAAAAAGATAGCTAGGTGAATTGCTCACCCAACTAGTCTTAAAAAGTTGCCACAAGGTCACTTAAATTTGGAGTTGCTACCAATCATTTTGGGCTAGGCATGATCAGATGCATATTGAAAACAATGTTTTAATTTACAAAATTTGAAACATAGATTTCGAGACCTGCAAAGTCCAAAGATTCATTGATTGGGTTCAGGAGTTGATCGATCATCGATGAGGAAGGATTAATGTTGCCATGATGCTCGAAATTAATACCTGCTAACCATGTCTTGCTTGGGTTTAAGTTTAATTGACTCTATATTATCATTATTTCAAAATGATCCTTTTTAATGCATGCATTTTTGTGAAAAATTATAGATTCGGGTTTTGAAAGAAAATTTAGATCACCTACATACCTTGGAAGTGTGGCGAACATAAAGATTTCAGATGAAAATAATTTTCAGATTGAATTTTGAAAATTTGGATATTCCTTGTCAGGCACTAGAGAGATACCGACGCATAACATTGTCTTGTATTTTTTTGAAAAATAATTTTAAAATATGAATGCTTGATGATTATTACAAGAGGAAACATGTTAGTAAAACGAAAAAATGATAACATTGCATAAAATAAAAGCATAAAAGAACATAAAAAGAAGGGACGATTGGAATGTATCTCGTAATTGTTTTTTATTATTAAGGAATAATCGGAATGATAATTTTGACACACATTTGGATTCAACAACAAGTTGAAGGATAGAAAAAAGAGGTTTTGATTGGTAAACCCACGGTGGCTAGAAGAAGGAAATCGAATTTCAGAAAAAATTTGAAAAGTAGGGTTAGAGTATCCCCTCGAAAGGTAGGGTTGGACTATCCCTAATGGTGATGGTTTTGAACTTGTTCAAAAGAAGGTTTTGACTGAAAGAACTTTTGGGAAGTTTTAGGAGAAAGCAAATTTAGATTTTAAATGAAAAGTGAGATTATAGTATCCCCTCAGAGAATGGGGTTAGAGCATCCCCAAAAGTGAAAATTTTATATTAAAAATGGTCTTATTAAGAATCCTGAAAGGATTCGAGAATGAGGAAACTCAAGTTGTGAATGGAATGAGGTTAGAGTATCCCTTCAAACAGTTAGGTTGGAGTATCCCTAAAAGTAAAATTTTAAATAAATTTAAGAGAAAAAGGTTTTGATTAGAGAGAAAATTAAAGTTTCGAATGAAATGAAAGATTAGAGTATTCCCTTGAAGAAGTGGGTTGGAGTATCCCATTGATGAAATTTTTTATATTTATATAAAGAAAAGGAATATTTTGGGTGAAAAAAGGCATTTTGAAAATAGAAATTAAGAATTTGAATAAAATTATCTTTTCATTTTAGCATTGATCCGAGCCTAGAGGGCTTGTGTTGTATTACGTGACTCCATGGCCAGTCAACTAAATTTAGTTTGAGACATTTGAATGTCTCAATAAAGGTGTTAGAAAGTTGGGTGGATCTTAATTCTGAAAGTAAAGGACGATATTGCACTATCTCCCTTCTCAAATTTATTCTAGGTTTATCTAATGGTAGGGGAATGTGACATCACTGGAAAGGTGACTCGATAAGGTGTAGTATAAAAATATTCTGAACATCTTAGAAAATCACTTTCTAGGCAGAATTAATTTTCAAATTTGGGATTTTTTTTATGTTGGCATCATATGCGGGGGAAAAGATGTACTGGACTTTAAAAAATCTTCTTGGACTCAATCGATATCATTAAATTGCAAATAAAGCCTTTTCAAAAAGTGAATTTCAAAAACTTTCTAGGAAAAATATTTGATATTAAAAACAATCATTTAGTGGGTTGAAATGGCCCAATAAAGTTCGTTGATTCTAAGGGTTTTAAACATGAGGGTTTAAAAAATCACCCCTTTATCCGGAATAGGTTAGGCGCAAATGAGACACAGTTAGAAAGGTAATTTGATGTTCTTTCAAGTAAAAATATCAAAAAATTACAAAAAAAAAAATGTGTTTGGTTTTGAAAACAATTTTTAATAGTTGGCACATTACTACGATAGCAAAAACAAGGGAGTTTTTCAATATTTTTGGGTTTCTTAGGACTAAACTCTAGCCAAGGACATCGAAACATTCATAATAGAAAGGAATGGGTAACATAGGCATCACAAATTCATTCCATAATCTTCGAGTAGTTTGGGATGATGAAACAACCCACTGACTAACCCACTGATGAGGTTATTAAACTCAAGATCAAAGCTTAATAATTTTTAACAAATAAAAAGGTTAGTTTTCTTTTAAAAAAACAACGTTTTTGAGCTTATTCAACCATGAATCCAAACCTGGAAATTTTGATTTATCCCCAAGATTGGATAATCAATTTAATGAAAAATTAAATCTATGCTAGTCTCTATTAGTTGGAGGTAGCATAGACTTAACTTGGATTTCTTTTTTTTTTTAAATCTAATTTTTGCAACAAACAAGCAAGCATTTTGACAAGAAGGTTATAAATGAGATGTAATGTACATAAAGGCAAACATGGACAACATATTCGAACAAACAAATATGATATTTTAACAATGGAAAAAATGGCCAAAAGGTAAGGTGATGACAAATAATATGCATAAGAATGTTAACTTGATAAATAACATTTAAAGCCAAGCAATGTAGGATGGTATGAACATGTTTAAATAGGGAAAATGCGTTGGAATTTTCAAGATGACATTTTTTCCTTGAAACTTACCAAAACGCAAGAAAATGTGTGAATATGCTCAAAACATGTTAGGATAAACATTCAAGTATGATTTAAATACGTGAAGGTGGATGAAACATGACAAGAAGTGCATGAAAAGGGACTATTCTGATGGTGAAAATAAAACATGACATGTTGGACCATCCAAGCAACATCAAGGTATCAAAAGGATCAACGAAATCATAAGACTACCATAACTAAGGCCCCAGTAATGCATAAGAATCTTAAAAGGGTCATGGTAACACAAAAGGGTCATTAAGATGATGTAAATGCTAAAAAAATCAAAAAATATGTAGAGCAAGGGGAAAAAGTATACCCAAAGCTTCAAGCTTTAGCCTTTTTTTAAGGAGACTTTAGACTTACCTTCTTCCTTCTTTTGATGTTGAACAATAATAAAGTGACAAAAAAGGATCTTTTTGGTTAGGGTGTTGATGCAAAGGAGTTTGAGATGAAAGATAAATGGAATAGAGGTTTTTAGATGTATTTTTAGTGGTGGTTTTAAAGAGCTGTAAGAATATAAAAGGTTTTTTTTTGGTTTTTGGTAGTAAAGAAATATTGAGAGAATGTATGAAAGCGAGTGTTTTTTTTTTTTGCTGAGAATATGTGTGTAGTAGGGTTTTATGTTTCTGTGTCTCTGTCAAGTTATCAGCTGAGCCAAAGTTGGCATATATAGCCATGAGAATATGAAGATAAAAAAGGCAAAAAGCAACAGTATTATGGGGTTTTGGTGCATGTACCTCATATGTAGGGACAAGGCACTATGCTCAGCTGCCATGCAAACTTATTAGTTTGCTAAGCAAAAATAGTGGATCAAGGCCATTTTATGTAAGCATTGATAAAAATCAGTCTTACCATTTAACAACTTGCATAATGTCATAAAATATACCTTGTCATGGCTATTTGGGCCAAAAAAATTTGTTTAAATCCAATCACAAGTCCAAAGTGAAGCCTTATGCTCTCTGAATACCTCACCATAGTTGAAAATAATGGGAAATTGACCCATGCTCCTCTGCATGACTCCAACGATGCCCAAAATAATGACCTCCGATGCCTCTAATTATGGCTGAGACAAAATGGGATGTTTACATTAATATCTTTATGCATTTTCTTGATGATTTCATTGCATTTTGTCATCTTTTGTTATTCCAAAGTGTCATCTTTATTTTCTTAAAGATGTTTTCTATGTTTATTTGTCATAAACATCACATGCTTGTCAAAATGCTTATTTGTTGCTTGTCAAAAATCTATTTTCCTAAAAACCCCCAAGTTAAGGCCATATCAACTTTGATAAACAAAGATTAAAATGGACTTAAGTTTTTTTATTCATTAGTCTTCTAATTTTAAGGGAAAAAAATTCAAGTTCCAGGTTTGGATTGAAGAGTTATTAAGGCCAAATGTTTTCAAAAACAAAATGCTTCTTTTATTATTCCAAGTTGTTTGTGCCTTATTGTTTTGTCTAAAGTCCTTATGTTTGTGACATGGTCAATAGGCTATTTCATTGTCTCAAATTACTATGAGATTGTGTAAATGAGCTCATGAAGCCCATCTCACTTATTCCCTTATGCTACAAATATTCAAATGTCCATGGCTCGAGTTTAGTCTTAAAAAACATGAGAAAACAGAAAAATTGTTTTGTTTTTGCCCTAGTAGCATTATAGCCACAACATGAAAAATCATTTTTGAACCTTGAACCATTTTTCACAAAATTTTTTAATATTTTTCCCTGAAAAGATATCTAAATACCTTTCTAATGGTATCTCATTTACCCTTTAATCATTCCAGATAAGGAAGTTATGATTTTTTGAATTTAGGCTATCTGGAACCCTTGGAGTTAACAATTTGCATTATGTTGGGCCATTTCGACCCCATAGAGGATTTCTCTAAATTTTAAAAATATTTTTCCTAAAATGTTTGTGAAATTCTCTCTTTGGAAAGGTATCATTTGCCATTTAACAATTCCAAAGGAGTCAAGAATGATTTTTCAAAATTTGTTACACCCTTTCTTCAGCACATACTACCAACATCATATTAGACCCAACGTCAAAAATTATTTCTACCTTTGAAAAGGATTTTTCAAGATTTTAAAAATATTTTTACATTAACCCTTATCAAGTTACCTTTGAATGGACTTCACCTAAATCCCGAAACCTTTAAATTTGCTCAAAGTAAAATTGAAAAGAGGGATAGAGCGATGCTATCCCTTATTTTTGGCACTAGTCAAAATCAACTAATTTTTTTGAATTCCTACTCTAAAGCATTCAAATGTCTCTAAGTGGTCTCTATTAACCTTTTCGAGTCAAAATATATGTTTCAATCCATGTAGGCCTATATCAAGGTACAAGCAATCTTCCTTTTGTCACCTTTATTTTTATTAATTTCCTTTTTAATAAAAATTACCTGTTTTATCAAGAATTATAAAAAATGTCACATTGTTATGAAATTATCGAACTTTATCAGCTTAAGGCTTTCAACCTTATTTTTTCAAAAATCACCAAATTTTCCACCTCTTGTGATACTTTAACCCTATTTTCTAAGGGGATACTTTAACCTTGTTTTTTTCGTAAATTGCCAAAATTAAGTTTTTCTCTCTCCCATATCTCTATAGACTTTGCTAAATTCAAACCTAATTTTCATGCCTTAAACATTCAATGGATCCAAACATGCCTCAAAATTGTCAACCTGGTTATTTCTAGATAATCAATGACTTTTATGAGGTACGATTCGAATGCACCTCCTGTTTCCTATTTTGTTGTTTTGCGTAATTTATTTTATACAATATTGTCTCATTTTATCATTTTATTAACATGTTTCCTTTGTAATGGTCATCTTGCATCCATGTTTTCAAAATTGTTTTGTCAAAAAAAAATTATAAAGCAATGTTCCGTGTCGGGATCTCTCTAGTGTTTGACATAGAATATCCGATTTTTAAAAATGAAATCCAGAGAAAATTTTAGTTGAAAATCTCTATGTTCTTTACTTCTCCGAGCTACATACGAGATTTAAAATTTTTATGTAAAACCCAAATTTCTTTTATATAGATTCATGCATTAAAAGGGGATTATATCGAAATAATAACAAATCAAAACTAAGGACACTGAAACCAAGTTAAAACATGGCTAGAAAGGTACCAATTTTAGGCATCATGGGGAGGTTCATACTTTTTTACATGTAACCAACTCTTAAACCCAATTGAAGAACCATGGAATTGATATTTCAAATTTTGTAACTTTGAATATAGGTTTCAATAAGCGTATCCCAAGTGATTGGTGGCAACTCCAAGCGTTGGCTATTTCATGGTGGTTATCCAACACTGATTGGATGAGAGATTTTTCCGATCATCTCCCTCTTGTGTTATGAAAGAAGAGTCCTGGTCGAGAGGACACTTCCTCGTTAAGAATTTCATCATCTTCCCTTACACAAATATTTTTAAGTCATGCATGCTTCTCGCTCCTCGAGGATCCTTTTGAGGGGCATGTTGAGACAGTTTGGTGACTCTACTAGGGACTAATTTAGAGAGCTAGGTCGCAAATAGTCATCTCTTGCCTGGTTCTCAGTTTTCTCCATTTTTTATCTTTATTTCACTATAATCCCCTTCCATTTTTGTTTACTAATCTTTTATTTGTCATGATTTTTGCCATGTGATCTTCAATGATTGTCTTGTTCTCCAATAAATATTGATTCAATAAATATGGTAATATAGAGGTAAATGAAAGATTTGATTGTTTCCTCAACACACCATGCACATGCATTTGCATTAGATCCTCAACAAACTCCCTGGTGAGGTTAGGGTCCCAAATATTAGGTGGATTAGGGTCCCAAATATTATGTGGAAGTGAGCTATTAGCCTTCATGAGTAACCCTCCACATAGGCGTAGCAAAAACTTTTGGGATGTAACTTATCTAAGTCACTTGTGATTAACCCTTCACATTTACATAGGGAAATACATCCACTGGATCAAACTTGATCTACCAAGCCTACAATGGGCTCAGGATCAAGGTGCATTAACTATCCTTATTGGACGAAGGAGTGATTTGGATATCAATTTAGATTATTAACTTAAAACTCATATAGTAAGCCCTACAAGCTAATCCATGTCCAACTATACCAAAGTGCTACTAGAATAATCCAAAGAATAAAGACTATCAAAGAAACACTTCTAACCTTTACTATTGCATACCATAGTTATGTAGGTGATAGAGAACAAAAATTGTTGCCCACATGTGTCATTCAGTGTCAAGACATAACGTTCTGCTATCCGATTGATGGCTAAGCTTCGTTAATAATTGAATGATGGCAAACAAATGTTGTCACTTACAAAGCACCATGTTGCCCTATAAAAAGTTGTATCCATCCTAAATAAGCCTTCACACTAACTTAATGGCGGCTTAATGCATATCCATCTTTAGGTGATGATGAATGAACATCTCCACCTAGTCATTTAATTTTGTCCCTAAGAAGTTTCATATTATCTCAATAAAGGTGAAATTTCACCTAAATAAGTTGTTATGCTATCTAATCGATGGCTTAATGCTTGTCAAATATTAAGTGATGGTATACATGTGCCGTCATTTAGGTCATCAACTTATCGAGGCACATATCACATCAATAAGGGTATTTTTAATCAAACATGCTATTATGTTGTTTGTGGGTATTTAACTTATCATGATACTTGTAATTGTCATGTCTGACCTTGGGTATCATAACACCTATTGTCTAAGCAATTTTTATGATTTGTTTTTATTATTTTATTCTTTATTCTTGTTTGTATTATTTCATATTGTCACAAACCTATTTCTTTTTTTTGACTGTCACTGCATCATTTCATTGTAATCATCATCATGGGACAATTGACTAAAGGTTTAATGTTCAATAAGGGGTTTTTGTCATGAAGCAAAAATCCACTTTCGTTCTTTGATCTTTCAAAGAAGTCCACTTCCTTTAAACCTAGTCATTCCTAGAAGACACACAAAAGGGGAAAGACAGATCTCGAGGACATGTGATGGACATAGTCGAGGTAGCTTGGTCTTTGAGGCAAGGTATCATACCCATTGGAAACCATGAACAAAAGTCATCAAATTCTTTAAACATGTGATTAAATGATGCAATCATGTTAGTCATATTCAGATGCAATGATATGTAATCAAACTCCATTAATTCCTTTATAGAAGATGTTAATGGTGAAACTGTCCTGCAAGCTAGTTATCTCTTACATTTGTATAACTAACTTGATTCTTTCACTATTTTATTCATATCAATAATCATTCAGTGTCATGATTCCATACTTAACATCATTCCATCATGAGCAATCAACAACGAAACCATGTTATAAAAGTCTAATACAGGAATGGTTATAAAAGTACAAGGGGTTTTAAAAATAAACAATTAACATAGAATCAAACATCTTAATTGCTACAATACTTACTATCTTAAACAAATCATGGAGAATGATCACCAAGCACAGATAGAATGACTTGAATTAATGTACAAGGATTCTTAAGACCAAATGCTTCATCGATAAGACAAAATGCAGGTATAAATCATGAAGCTCATGGAGTTAATGACAGCTTCCACAAAGAAAAAGGCTAGCTAATACTGTGGATATGGAAAAGAGTTGGCTAATATAAAAAATCACCCTATTGGTAGTACTGAAGCTATACAAGAAGAAACTTATCAAGAGCAATAGCCTAACAAGGCATTAGCCCTGTAGGCACCACTAGTGATATATTTAAACCCTATGGTAGTAAATTAATCCATCCCTTGATTTTGAAAGGTGAATATGAGAGTTTCCCCAACTAATCCCATAACCCTCAACCATGATAAGCAAGAGAAGATGGATGGTTAGAAGTTTGCAATGTCTACTGATGAAATAAATAAGTATTAATTATTGGAGAAGTGCTTCTAAGCTATTTGAAGGGAATGAAAAGTTTAGAGCCATTGATGCAAAATCTTTATCCTTAGTGTCCAGCCTTGTTATTCCCCTAAACTTTCCAAACAATCAAGGGGCAAACTAGCTAAGACAATAGTTTGACCCTATCTTTATGACTTATAAAGAGCTTTACCAGGCTTTGCTGTAGGGGTATCTAGTTGCTCCTGTGTATATCCCAGAAAAGAAGTCTCATACCTTCAATGGTATGATCCTAATGCTCATTGCAATTATTGCATTGGGGCAGTGAGCCATGATAGCAAGAACTATATTTTTTTAAGCATATAGTAAAAGGCCTTATTGATTCAAATGTTCTACAATTTGGGATAAACCAAGGATTGAATATTGCTATAACTACCCTACTAAACCATAATAAGCTGATAATGAACATGATCGGTGTCGAAGAAAATTGTGAGGTCAAGAGAAGCATAAAAAGTTAGGTTACAAATAAGTCTGGCTTGACAAATCTTGATGTAGAGAAGAATGCTTAACATTATCAAAAGGTTAGAAGAACTTGATGATTTCTATTTCTTCCAAACTATTTATGGCCATAGCCTCTAAACATGCAAAGAATTCCTTGTGATGGTCAAAAAACTGATGGATAAAGGTAAAATTGATTTTTATGATAAGAAGCAAGCATCTCTCGCTAAATTAGTGAATATGACTGGGAAAGGAATGGCATAACTATCGTACAAGAAAAGATGACCCTTTATCATTTATAGATAAGCAAGCTTCAGGAAGGCTTCTTTGATGCCTATGTTAAGGCTATTCATAAGAGGCGCTTGTGCCATTTCCATACAAGAGTAACAAAGCCATTCTTTAGAAATATGAGAGCTGAAGCATGATAATGGGGGAGCCTACTTAATTAATTGCTGCTGTTAACTTGTCAGGAGTCAGCCACTTGACCTGCAATCGCCAATATTATGCACCTTTAACTTAAGATAGTTCAAAAAATGACACTTCCCTAGCAGTTGACATGTCTTAAGATAAGACAAAAAACCTAAAATTAAGAAAAGTTAAAAAGGTGGTGGACAAAAAAGAAGCCACAGAGTTTTTGAAATTCATTAAGCATAGTGAGTACATTATCATTGATTAGCTAAGCAAACAACTAGCTAAGATCTCTATGTTATCCCTACTTCTTAACTCAAAAAATTCATCGAATACATTATTGAAAATGTTAAATAAGGCATATGTGCCACTAGACATTTTAATATAAAAATTGGATCATCTAGTAAACAACATCATCGCTAATAACTACATTTTATTCACTGATGATGAAATCCCTTTTGAGGATAGGGGTAGCTACAAAGCCTTACATATTATCATATAACAAAAGGCTACATTCTTCCAAAAGAGCTCATTGATAATGGCTCCGCCCTTAATTTCATGTCCTTGGCCATGTTAAACAAGTTTTTTATTGATCTATCATACATTAAGCATATGCACTAATGAGATTGATTTTCAGGTATTGGATATTGTTCCATCCTACAATTACTTGCTCAGAAGGCCTTAGATACATTCAACTAGGGTAATACCATTGTCCACACATTAAAAGCTAAAAATTCATGATTAATAACAAGGTAGTCAATATTCAGGCTAAAGAATAGATGATTGTCATTGCTTTCATCAATGCCACCTAATTTGAACCAAATAAAGATGCACCTAAGCTATTCTCCCAATTGTTTGAGTTTTCAATGGTTCAGTTGTAAGAGAAGACCATAGATAGTCATGCCTCGACTATTAAGGAATACTTGCATGAATTTGAAGCTAATTATTGGCAAAGGCTATTGAGCTGGAAAAAAGCTCGACAAGTATTTGCGAAGTATAGCTAGAGCATTGAAGGTCATTAACTAGGTCTATAGGAAGAGCCTAGGATTTAGGCCCAATATTTAGTATAATAAACAACAAGCCAAGAAGGCTAGAAATCAGAGGTTGGATCATCTTTTGGGTTAAGAGTTGGAACCATAACTGATGGTATTTATGTCAATCCATGAGATTTTTAGTTCAGGAGGATGCATGGATCCAAATCATTCAGAAAAGAAGAAAGTTAATGATATCCTGGTCATTTGAATCGAGCACTCTATAACCTTTATGTCCACTCCATCAATAGTCAACCAGGGCCATTTGATCTAAGCAAAGAGATCATTCCCAATGCACTAGAATATATTCATGATAGCGGGGTAATGTTAGAAACCTTTGTGCTTTTTAACTTTATTTTTGTGTAATGTCAAGAATTAAAAACGAATTTGTTTCTACCCAATAGCTTGTAGGGATCCTATGTAATAGGCATTTTTCATCGAATATTATCAATATAAATGACCATTGCATAAAGTGATTTATTTTGTGTGCTTATTTTTCTTCTTTACATTTACTCAAATTCTTTATCTATGTATATTTTTGCCAATATTATTTATTCTTTTGCCCTTTCAGGTGCTTTGATAAGAGTGATATGGATGTTTTTAATGAGCTCCTAGAGATCAATTTTGAACAGTCATTTATACTAGTGAAGTTGATTTCAATGAAGATCTCTATGAGAGTTCTATGCCACCGAATCTGTTATGATCAGTTGAGCATCAAGAAAAAAAGAATTTTGCTTATGAGAAGCTAATAGAGATTATAAATTCAGGAACAGAAATAGATGGAAAAGAAATCAAAATCAAAACTTTCATAAAACCCTCTACCAGAACCAAAGTGATAAACCTGCTTTAAGAATACTGAGACGTATTTACCTAGTCATATGATGACATGCCTAGTTTAGACACTAACATTGTGGTCCATAGACTTCCTTTTAAACTTGAATGCAAACTAATCTAGCAAAAGTTAAGGAGGATAAAGCCAAAAATGCTCTTTCAGATTAAAGAAGAAGTCAAGAAATAATTTGAGGCAAGATTCCTCAAACTAGTCAAGTATCCAAAATAGGTTGCCAACATTGTCCTAGTTCCTAAGAAGGATGGTAAAGTACAAATGTATGCAAATCATCAAGATTTGAACTAGACCAATTTGAAATATAATTTCTTATTACCCCATATCAAAACTTTGGTCAACCAAAAACTCTTTATTCTTTTTTATAAAACAATTACATCGCAGTGGAAAAGCTATGTTGTGCTTTGGCTTGGACTGCCTGAAGACTTAGACAGTACTTGTTATACCACACTATATGGCTAATTGCAAGGCTCGATCCCATAAGTATCTATGTGAAGCCCTGGCATTCTCAAGAAAATTGGCTAGATGGTAAGTTTTGCTCTTATAATACAACATCATCTATGTCAACCATAAAGCCATTAATGGTAGCACGATAGTGGATTTCTTGATAACTCGGGCAAGGAAAGACTATGAGCTATTGGACTTGGATTTCCTGGATGAAGACTTGATATGCATAACTAAAGGAGAAGAAACCTCTGGTCATGACCAATCCTAGAAAATGTATTTTGATGGGGGTGTTAATTGCTCTAGGGCATGAAATTAAGGCCACGTTAATTTCACCCGGCAGGAGTCACTATCCTTTTACAACTAGACTACACTTTGACTACATTAATAACATAACGAAGTAGAAGCTGTGTCATAGGGCTCCAAGCAGCTATTGAGAGAAATGTTAAGACTTTATAGGTTTTCAAGGATTCTACCTTAGTCATCTACCAAGTGAAAGGAGAATAGCAAACCTGTGATCTTAAGAAAGAACCAAATGGCTAATGTCCTGGGCACCTATCATCCATGTTCCAAGTTAGTCTCGAATCAAGTGTCGTTCCTATTCAGATGAGTATCTATACAGCTCTGGCATATTGTCAAAATGTTGAAAAGGTAAAGAATGGCCTACCAATGGTTACATGATATCCCTTATTACATTAGGGATCTAAAATACCCCAAACATTCCATAGAAAATGATAAAAAGACCATCAAAAGAAAGGCCATAGGTTTCCTATTGGACAAAGAAATCTTATACAATAAAAGTTAGGATCAAATGCTATTTAGATGTGTTGATGCTTCTGAAGCCAAAAAAAATCCTAGTAGAAGATCATGAAAAGATCTAAGGAATGCACACTAATGGGCATCAGATGGCCAAGCATGTCAAGCAATCGAGCTATTATTAGCTAACCCTCGAAAGGGACTGCGTCAACTATGCTCAAAAATGTCATAAATTTCAAATATATATGAACTAGATCAATGTCCCACTTTCACTGTTTTGTGTTATGATAGCTTCATGACCTTTCTCTATGTGGGCATGGATATGATACCTCTAGGACTTCTAATGGATGCTGGTCCCTTCTAGTGGTGATCGATTATTTCACTAAATGGGTTGAGGTGGTCTCGTATGCCAATTTCACTAAATCATTCCTATGCAAACTTTTAAAATAGGACATAATATGTCGATATGACTTCTTGAATAAATCATCACTTACAATGCTTATAATTTGAAAAATAACATGATGAAGAAGTATGCTCTCAGTTCAAAATCTAGCATCATAACTCAGTGTCGTACTATCCCAAAATGAATGGGGTAGTCAAGGCAGCTAGTATAAAAAAAGCCAAGAAAATGATCGAGACTTATAAAGATTGGCATGAAAAACTACCTTTCACACTCCACACATATCAAACTTCAGTCTAGATTACCACGGGTGACACCTTGTTTTCCCTTATCTATTGATGGAAGTCATCTTACCTATCAAAATCAAGAATCCTTTTCTAAAAGTCTTGACGAAGCTAAACTTGAAAATGCCAAATAAATTGGGAACAAATATGATAAGCTAAATCTTATTAAAGAAAAATAGTTGAAAGCCATATGTCATAGGCAAATGTATTAAAGACATATGATCAAAGCCCATGACAAAAATGTCTACCCTCATTGATTTCATGAAGGTGAATTGGTACTCAAGAAAATCCTTCCAATTCATAAAGACACCCGGGGCAAGTGGACCCTTAGATGGGAAGGACCTTATGCCATAAAACAAGTATTCTTCAGAGAAGCCTTTATCCTAACAGAAAGGGATGGCAAAGTCTTGTCCAATGTAGTTAATTCAGATTTTATCAAGAAATACTATGCTTAAAGGATGAAAACCCAGAAGAGTCATTTGCCAAAAAAACAAAAAAAAGTTAAAAAATAAAAAAATAAAGGAAAAAATAAAGTAAAAAAATAAAAAAAAATAAAAACAAAAAAATGTTCCAGATGAATACCCAAAAAGGGCATTTGGCATCTGGATAATCAACTACCTTAAGTTGAAAACTCAAAAAGGTGGCTCAAGAGAAGCTAGCCTTAACCAAAACCAAACTCAATCAAATCCTATCAAAATACTTATAAAAAAAACCTCAGTCCAATTAACCTCCCAATCTTGACCATGCCAAATTGAATCTTATTCGACCTTACCCTTGAATAAATGCCAAATAAAAGTTAAACCTTGCCTAAACCTGACCTGAGTTTGGAAGCATAAGAAAGCAAATACTTGAGTTAGGAGCAAGTGCAGAATGACATGAGGCAATTTTAACGGTTTTCAGAAGATAAGCTTGTATCATGCATGTTGACCGTTCAAGAAATATCTTGAGATGCATCAAAGAAACATTCATTTAATGATTGTCAAAGGCATCGATCGCCCGAAAGATCGCTTTATTATCATTATACCCTTCTTGTCAAATGTGAACCGAATTGTATCATCTGTTGTCATGAATGAAATATTATTCTTTTTCTTTGAACCCATATGCATTACATCTACATTGCATTATGCTTGTCATTTAATTTATAAAATTTGATAATTAAATAAAATTCACATCAAGGTTTTTTGGTATCACATCGAAAAATTGAGAAAAGCATAAGGAATTCTGTTCATGCTTTAATTGTCAAAGACCATGAGTCCTTTATGATTGATATATACCATTGCTCATCATATATCAGACCATTCATGGCTCGTTTAATTGATAAAATTTGATAATTAAATAAATTCACATCAAGATTTTTTGGTATCACTTTGAAAAAATGAGAAAAGCATAAGGAATTCTGTTCGCACCTTAATTGGCAAAGGCCATAAGTCCCTTATAATCAACATATACCATTGCTCATCATATATCAGACCATTCTTGGCTTCCCAAAGGCATCAGTCATGAAAACATTTTCAAAATTAACCTAAGTTAATTTCGTGCCACCTTGTCAGAAATCCTATTAAGACTTAAACGCTAACTAATCTAGCCAAGATATCTAAACAACTAAGCTCAAAAGTTATCCAATCCTTAAGCCTTCATCAAAATCAACTAACCCTATTAGAAAAGATCATCACATATTTGGAGTCAAGAAACATAAATCCTCAAATTATCAAAAAGTCATTAAACATTTCGAGTCAAGAAACATGGGCACCCAAGTTCTTACCCTATCAAAAAAGCACATCCGGTTCCTAAAGTCAAGAAAATGATCATCCAAACATCAAATCATTTAAAAAGACTCATGATCTTAAAGCCCATTAAGTTTGAACCTAATACTTTGAAGTAAGGCATTAGGGAAACAATTGTCGAAATTCACAGTCAAAAACAAAACTTTTAACATTTGTTTTCATATTGGACTTTATGTCATAATCATGTAGTCATATCATCAGGAAAGTTACAATTGCATTATCAGATCATACATTCATATTGTCATCACATAACATCATCATGTTAATATTGTATTAAGTAGAATTTGTCAAGCTTTAAGGAACTTCCTGGTAAGGATATTTGACATTGAAAATTAAAAGGTCACTCAGGTAAGACCCTTATCTCTTTAAGATATTGCATTATTTAAAGTCAAAGCCCAATGATGCCAATCAGTTAGATCTAGATAATTGGCCTTTGTCGAGAACTTTTGCAAGAACCTTTATTAAGAACCTCTATCAAGAAATCCTTTTAAAGTCTGATATTACTGGAACACTATAAATTAGCTTATTAGCATCTTTGTCAGGAACCTTTGTCTAGAACTTTTGTCAAGAATCCTTGTCAAAAACCTATGTCCAAAAATCCCTTCAAAGTCTAGTGTTGTTGGAATATTGTGATTTGGCTTATTCGCATCTTCATCAAGAACCTTTGTTAAGAACTTTTGTCAAGAATCTCTATCAAGAACCTCTATCATAAAGTCCTTTCAAAGTCTAACACTGTTGGTTGTGATTCGGCACATTAGCACCCTATCATTTTTAAAGTTAAATTTAGGGATATGTCAAGCCTTGGATCCTAGTCTAGGTCTTTACCAAAAAACTTGTTAAGAAATCTTTTCAAAGCCCAACATTACTGGTCAT
Source organism: Adansonia grandidieri (assembly GCA_038382065.1). NCBI lineage: Eukaryota > Viridiplantae > Streptophyta > Magnoliopsida > Malvales > Malvaceae > Adansonia > Adansonia grandidieri. The sequence continues at coordinate 11,204 of JBBYHK010507663.1, read as the reverse complement.
GATTCAGCATGTTAGCACTTTGTCATTTTTTAATTCAAACCTAAGGATAGGTTAAGCTAAGGATCATAGTCTAAGTCTTTTATCCGAAACTTGTCAAGAAAACCTTTGAAAACTGCAATGTTATTGGTTGTAATTCGGTAATTAGCATCTTATCAATCTTTAAATTGAACCTAGGATAAGTTGAGGCTAGGATCACATTCTAGGTTTTTCATCTGAGAATTCAAATTTAATTTTTGCAAGAATTGGAATTGCTACCAAAATATAGTTTTATCCTAGTGTTTATAATATTTTCAGTTTTTCCATCATAAGAACATGAGGTAGCATTAAGCAAACCTCGAACAAAATAGTAAGTATCTATCTTTGCCTTATTTTTGATACTCATTAATAGCTAAAGTGGGTAGCTGTAAACATCCCATTTTATTTAGACCATCATCTAAGGCATCACGAGTAACTATTTAAAGCATCATCGGATCCAATCAGATACACATGGATCAGTTATCCATTATTCCTAGTTGAGGTAAGGTGTTCAAAGAGCTAAAAGTGTGAAAAATTCATTTTATGAGTAGGTATCGATACATGGCTGCCATGTCCTCAAAACCCTAAAAATATTATTAGTATGGATACAAAAGGCCATGTATTGATATTTTTGGCTGTGGTATCAATACAGGAGGTTTTAGTATCGATACTAGGTGCCACCCTATTCTCTTTAGTCTACAGCATGGAGGCTGTCTTGCTAATTGAAGTTAAAGTCCCTTCACTTAGAGTCCTGACGGAATTCCAACTTGAAGAAGCTGAATGGGTTAAGAGCCGATATGAGAAGCTCAATCTTATTGAAGAGAAAAGAATTGAGGCTAGTTGTCATAGGTAATTGTATTAAAAGCGGATGATAAGGGCCCATAACAAAAACGTCTATCCTCGCCAATTCCGAGAAGGTGATTTGGCACTCAAACAAATTCTCTTGATTCATAAAGATACTCACAGAAAATAAACCCTAAATTGGGAAGGGCTATAAGGGTGAAACATGTATTCTTTGAATGAGCCTTGATCTTAACCAAGATGGATGCAGTGACCTACCCAACCCTGTGAACTCTGATTTTGTTAAAAAATACTATCCTTAAAAGGATTTTAGGATAAAAATCCAAAAGGGTATCTTATTTCTCTTTCTTTTTCCACTCTTTAAAAAAACTACAAACATAATAAAAACAACAAAAAACAAAAAAAAAAGAAAAAATAGGAAAATAATTTAAGTTGAAAACCTAAAAGGACGGCTTAAGCAACCAGACCCTGTTCCCTATATTCACCACTCTGATTGAACCAAGTCATAACCTAGCCATCTATTTTATGCCGACCAAACCCTACTAAACCTCATCCATACCTGCACTCAAAAAACGGAAACTACCTAACATTGAGACCTCCATCCTACCATAGGGCAATCAAAGGGATCTTCTTATAAGTTGCCAGCACCAAAAGGATCACTTGCTCAAAAGAAATCTCCAAAAACACTTAGTGGAGAATTCATGTCATTCGCATCTGAGCCAATTGACCAGGAAAACTTCTCTTATCTCTTTTGTATTTCAAAACCTTCAACAATCTTATAAGTTTGTTACAACTTAAACCCTCTTTCTTTGAATAAAAATATTACTTGATTTTTTGCAGAATCTTTTCGTAGCACTGTATTTCTTTTTGCATCATGTTTATCATTTAATTGATAATGATTGATAAATAAACAAAGCTGATAATAGGATTTCCTAGCATTACTTCAAAAGATAGAACTTTGCTGGAACTTTATTTCATGTTTAAAGACAAAAAAGGAACTCTTGAGGCCATAACCAGTCTTGCTCTGGGACCTACATTTTAAAAATCTACTCAAAACCTCCTCCCAATAAAGGGTCATGGACCTTTCGTACTTTCAAAAAAGGGATAACCTTAACATTAAAAGCTTCTAAAAGTCTAGAGCAAGATTGATAAACCCTGGGCAAAAGGCTACCTTGTCAAAGCCCAAGAAGGCCAAAACTAACCATCGGATTAGGCTTTTAAAGTCATTGCCCTGGCATCATTTAGACAAGCACTTGTACCCTTATGCATTATACAACATTTAACATCCTACAAGTAATAACTGTATATAGAAGTCAAATTTGTAGAGAACTTAAGGTACCATTTTTTGATTTTGAAAAACCTTGAAAGGCCTTAAGTAAGTACTTTTTACTTTACGTGCTCATTGAAAATCAGCCAAAAGGGATATCTAAACTCATGTCTTTCTACTCCTCAAAAAGTAGGATGCTTTTCCTGACTTACCATAAAGCCCACACAAGTTAGCAGGTGGCACCTACCTACCTTAGTTCTCAAAGAGCAGGGCACTTAACAAAGCCTACACAAGCCGGTGGCACCTATCTACCTAGTCCTCAAAGAGCAGGATGCTTAACTAAGCCCATACAAGCTAGTGGCACCTACCTACCTTAGTCCTCAAAGAGCAAGATGCTTAGAAAAGCCCACATAAGCTAGTGGCACCTACCTACATCAATCCTCAAAGAGTAGGATGCATATTAAAGCCTACATAAGCTAGTGGCACCTATCTACCTTAGTCTTTATTGAATAGGACATATCCTTACCTTAAAGCTCATACAAGCTGGTGGCACCTATATTCCTTAGTTCATGAAAAGTTGGATGTCTTTTTTTACCTACCTCATAGTCTATACAAGCTGATGGTACTTGTTGGGGATTAAACTAGAAAAATAACCTAGCACACAGATCCATCATCCCATCCAAACAAAATGGTGTCTATTTGTCTTTGCTCTATTCCTAACACTTAGCAACGACCAAAGAAGGGCAGTTGTAGACACCTCATTTTGTCCAGGCTAATTTTGGCATTCTAGGACTTAGGTGAAAGATGATAATATCAAAAAAACAAAAATAAAAACTAGGGGACGACTATCAGCACTAGGCCAAAAATTTTTTTTGGAAAGACTAAAATGCTTATAGGTCACCTTAGAGAAAAATGTAAGATGAGGCATCAAAGGCCATTTTACATGGTGTCATCAAAGTTACTCAGATAAGAACTAGAACCAATTTACCACTGTTTGTGTCTAAGTTAAGGAAAATCAAGAAGCCGTAGATACATGCAAGTTTTATTAGTGCACAAGTATTGATAAGAAGCTTTATGGCACCAAAAATTTGAATTTTCACATGTAGTATCGATATAAGAGGGTTTGGTATTGATAGCTAGCATGTCTATATTGATACTTAGCATATCTATATTGATATAGACCTTGACAATAGCTAAAACGTTAATTTTTAGCAAAATGTATCGATACATAAGCATGAGTATTGATACAAGTCCATGAAGTATCAATACATGCCTCTAAGTTTCGAGACTGGAAACATTTTTTTTCTCTTAGTATCACTACACAGTTTATTTTGTCGATACTCATAGGTAAAATTACCTTGTGTACCGATACACAATGTTCTGTATCGATACACAAACACATATTTACCTAGTTTGAGCCATTTTTATCCACTGCACCATTGATTCAAGATCCGATTCAAACATGTTTCTTGCACCAAAAATAATCAAAATTCATACCATACTTTGTCTTTGGCCTTGTGATTGGATTTAAATAAAATCTTGAGGTCCAATTAGCCAATAACAAAGGACACTTCATGACATTAGGCAATTTGTCAAAAGGGTAAGGCCGAACATACCCAATGCTCAAATGAATAAAGTAGTCTAAATCCACTATTTTTGCTTAACAAACTGATGGGTTTGCATGGTAGTTGAGTACTATACCTGACCTTTGCATAAGGTAGATGTACTAAAACCCTAAAAAAGCCTTTGTACTTTTGTCTTTTGTCTTCATGGCCACCTGGCTATATAAGCCAACCTTGGACTCAACTAAAAAAAGAGATTTTCAGTAGAAAACTCTTACTCATTCCTTCATTCCTTCTACTTTTGACTCCCCTAAAAACTAAAAAAAATCTTCTCTATTTTCGAATCCCTTCAAAACCATTACTAAAAGTCTATTTGAAAACCTTTATTTCACTCATACTCAAAGCTTCCCTTTATCCATACCTAACTAGAAAGCCCCTCCTTTTCATCATTCTTTTGTTGTTCAATCTAAAAAAGTGAAGTTTAAAACTACTAGTCAAAGAAAGGGTTTAAGCTTAAAACTTTTGGTATATTTCCTCCACTTGACTCTACAAATTTTATGATTGTTCAACATTTTCATCATTCTAGTGACCTCTCTATATTAGCATGACCCTTCTAAAGTTCTCATGCATTGTTGCTACCTTGTTTGTGGTAGTCTGAGAGTGTTGATGCTCTCTTTTTGCCTTGATGTTGCATGGTAGACCAAACTTCTTATCTTTCATTCTGACATCAAAACAGCCCCCTTATCTATGCATTTTCTGTCATATTTATTTTATTTTCGCTTGCTTAACAAATGATTAAATGTCCACATTAACATGTTTTATGTATATTCATGCATTTTCTTATGTTTTAAGGAGTCCCATTACATAAAAATGCTGTCTTGACAAATTAAGCCTGTATAAATTTTTTTAAATATGCTCATACACCTTATTTGTCATCTTCTCTGATTTTCGGTCACCTATTTCCATGTTAACATGTCACTTATGTGTGTTTGCATGTTTAATCCTTGTCCATCTTAGTGCACGTTATATTTTGTTTATGTCATTCCTTTCAAGATGCTTGCTACCTTCAATAGTTGAAGAATAGCATGGACTTAATGCTTTCATAAAATTGGTTTTCCAATCTTGGGGGTAGATAAACATTTCAGCTCTGAATTCATAGTGGAAAAAGTTCATTTTTTAAAATAAAAAGAGATCATTTTTAGTATTAAGCCTTGATCTTAAGTCCTATGTCCCCTCTAGTAACACGGCCAACAGGTTATTCCATTGCCCCAAACTACTTTGGGATTATGGAATAAACTTGTGAAGCCCATGTTACTTTCTGTCACAAATATTGGGATGTCTTAGACTTAAGCCTCTCTTCGAAAAAACCTGGAATATTAAATAATCCCCCTGTTTTTGCTCTAGCAGCACTGTAGTTTAGATTTAAAAAGTCATTTTTGAACCACAACATATTTGTTTTAATTTTTTTAATATTTTTTCCTTAAAGATGTCAAATTACCTTTCTAACAGTGTCTTATTTACCCTCAGATCATGCTAGATGAGAGAGTTATAATTTTTTGAACTTTTGTTGTCTGGAACTGTTGAAACCAATGTAAAATATTCTATTTGAGCCACTTTGGCCACTCAAATGATTTTTAAGAAATTTTTAAATATTCATCTTAAGAAGTTCACAAATTTCCCTTTCTAAAAGGTATTATTCATGATCTAACGATCCCAGATAAGCCTAAAATGATTTTTCAAAGTTCAATGTGTCCTCTCTCCTACATATGCTACTGGTGTTAAGATAGACCAACGTTAAAATTAATTTCGACTAGAAAATTATTTCATTGGATTTTTGCAATATTTTAAAATTAAACTTTATCGAGTTACCTTTCCAATGGTGCCTTATTTACCCCCTAAAGCCTTTGGATGCATCTAAAATAAATTCAGGAAAGGAGATGACATGATGTTGTCTCCTGCTTTTATCTTATTTTTTGAATCTCCTTTTATTAAGATGTTTGAATGTCTTAAAATGCATCCAGATGGTTCCCTCACAACATCAGCCCTTTTTTACTCGGATCAAGATTAGAATACAAAAATAGGATTTCATACTAAAACTTTTGCTAATGGAGTACTCCAATTTCATTACTTAAAGGGGATACTCTAACCCCATTTTTAATTAAAAATTTAAATTTTCTCCTTGTTCCTAAATTTTTTCCTAACTTTGGAGATACTCCAACCCCATTTTTAATTAAAAAATTTAAATTTTCTCTTTATTCCTAAATGTTTTCCTAACTTTGGAGATACTCTGACCCCACTACTCCGAAGGCATACTCCAACCTTGTTTTTTAAAAAAGATATACATTTTTTTCTTTATCCCTAAATATTTTCCTAACTTTGTCTTAAGGATACTCCTACCCCACCTCTCCGAGTAGATACTCTAACCCTGCTTTACCTCAAAAACATCCTAAAATTTCTCCCTTCTGGATGCCTCAGACTGGTTTGATAAAAATCATCTTTATTTTTCAAATTACCATCGAATCTAGACCTATATTTAAAATTTTCATCTTAGTTATTCTTTAATAATAGAAAGTAATTTTGAGATACATTTTGATCACCCCTCTTTTTTACGTTCTTTTGTTTGTGATTGCTTGTTTATAATATTATTATGTTTCACTTTTTTTGCCTTACTAACTTATTTCCTTTTATAGTGATTATTGTGCATTCATACATAAGATTCGATTTTCCAATAAAATTTACAAGGTGATGTTTCATGTTGGTATCTCCAGTGCCTAATGTGGAATATCAAAATTTTCAAAACTCAATTCGGTCTTTATATTCATAAAAACTTCCTATGTTCCTCACATCTCTGAGGTGCATAGGTGAGCTAAATTTTTGTTAAAAAAGAAGTAAAACTGGGTCTATTTTTTATAAAACTTCATGCATTAAAAGGAATTATATCTAAATAAAGACTAAATGGAACTGATTTAACCAAGACCAAAGTGAGATATAGTTAGTGGGTACCGGTTTTAGGCGTCATGGGGAGCTTTGTACCTTCTTATGAGTAACCAACTCTCGAACCCAACCATTGAACCTTTGGATGATGTAAACCATGAAATCGATGTCCCGAGTTTCGTAACTTAGAATATTGTTTTCAATAGACATCTGATCTTGCCTAACCTAAAATGATCGATGGCGACTCTCAGTTTATGGCCACTTCATGGTGGCTATTTAAAGCTCGATTGGATGAGTGATTCCTTCGACGATCCCTTCTTTCTTCATCTTACTACATTTAGTCCAAATCCTGATCATGGGATAGTTCAAAGGCTTCACCATAGCCAACCATCATTTATTTTTAAGTTGAGCGCGCCATGCCCTTTGGTTCATCCAAAGTTTTAAAGGTGGGCATATGGCGACAACTTGGCGACTCAATTAGAGACATAAAGAGTTAGGCCTATAACTAGCTATTTCTCACTTGGTTCTTGGTTTTTTAGCCTCTATAATTATTTAGATATAATAACTCTTTTTTACTTTTGTCTATTAATCTCTATTGTTCATGTTTTTATCCTTTGGTTGTTAAGGATTATTCGTTCTTGAACAAATATTTATTTGAATAAATATGGCAATATGGGAGTGAAATAAAAAGGTTTGATTATTTCCCGACACACACCGTGCACTTACATTTGCACTAGATGCCCACCAAACACCATGGTATGGTTAGTATCCTAATTATTAAGAGGAAGTGAGCCACCCGCCTTTGTGAGTAACCCTTTGCATAGGCATGGCAAAACCTTTCAGGATGTAAACTACTTATGTCTCTCATGAGCACCCCTCCACATTTGCATAGGGAAATGCATCTACCGGATTGAACCCATTCTGCCAAAGCCATGATGGGCCTATGATCGGGGTGCCTCAACTGTTCTTACTAGATGGAGGAGTGATTTGAATATCGAAATAGGCATCGACTTAAACTCATGTATTGAGCCTTATGAGCTAAACCATGTCAAACCATACAGAATGCTACTAGAATTACCTGAGGAGTAGGATCACTTAGGGAAACATTTCTTACCTTTACTCCTATATACCATAGTTATACGGGTGATGATGAGTGAACGTTATCACCTGTGTTTATCATTTTTATGATCATTCATTTTGGATATGCAGCTGCGTTTGACGGTAAGTCCTCTTTAATAAATGGGTTAGGACAAGTGAATGTCATTACTTGCAATGCCATCTTGAAATAGTTATATCTGACTAAAATAAGCCATCATGCTACCCGGACAATGGCTTAGCATGCATTTAACATAGATGGGTATGAACAAACATCATCATATATGTGGTTAATCTTAGCCCTCGCGAGGTATCATGTTGCTTTGTGAATAGATAATTTTAATGTGGACATGCCAGTATAACGACTATTTAACGCTCCAACATTCATAATCATCTTAATCTGCCTACAGGCATCGTACCGCCTATTCTCGGGCCAAATTGTGTGACACGCTTCTATTACTATTCCATGTTTTCTTTATTTGTTGCCTATTATTTTGTATGGGTTACTAACTTGTTCCCTTTCTACTTTTCTTTTACACCATGCATTATTTCATCATAATTGCCATCTCTATGGACAATTGGTTAATGGTTCAATGTTCATCAAGAGGTGTCTGTCATGGAGCAATAGTCCACTTCAGAGCTAAAGCCCTTTGAGGAAGTTCGAGCATGGTTAGAACGTCGACAAGGTGAAGATTGAGTGTTAACTTTGATTTCTATTTTGTTATAACAAACAACTTAAGCTAAATTAATACTCAACTTGGTATTTGTGTTCAAATTCAAAAACATCTTGAAAAGTACTAAGTTTGTAATTTGTCAAAAAATATATATGCTCCAAAATGTATATTTATACTTAGAATATTTTTGAGATATGTTTGAGTTAACAAAAATCATTTTACAAACATTTTTAAAGGTTTGTATCGATACAAAAAACAAATGTATGATACTATGCTTAAAATCCTTAAATGTATCGATACAAGTGTGTCTGTATTGATACAACATACTTAGTATCAATTCTCACCCCATGTGTATTGATACAAGGCTTGACAATAGCTAAGGTTTGGCTGAAACCTTTAAATGTATTGATACAAGTGTGTCTGTATTGATACAGCCACCTTGGTATTGATACTCACCCTATGTGTATCGATACAAGGCTTGGCAGTAGCCAAGGTTTGGTTGAAACCCTCAAATGTATTGATACAAATGTGTCTATATCGATACAGCTTGCTTACTATCGATACTCAGCTTCTTGTATCGATAAAACAAGCTGTAACAGTCACTTTTTTTATTCATGTATCGATACTATTGGTATTGTATCGATACTATAGCGTGGGTCTAAACAGAAACACGCATTTATGAAGGCTACAACAGCTCTCTAACCACCACATTAACTTCTTAATGTCTATGAATCAATTTTCAACTATAAATAGAGGTTTGCAATAGCTGAAGAGGTAGAGATACAAAAATCATTGAATCATTGAACAATAAAAGGTAAAAAATCTTTAAATTCTTCAATTTTTACTTGTATCAAATTTATACTCTTCAAGCCTATTTGTATCTCATTCATCTTGTACTTAAATTCCAGCAAACATTTACCTACTAGAGGTTCAATATGTTTGCAAAATACTTTATTCATATCACAAAAAGGGTTATGTGAAAGTAAGTGAAAATATTTAAAAATTTGGTGTAGAATTCTCAAAGGGATTGAAAGGTTCTATCTAAGCCTTAAAAGATAGTGGTGTAAGGTTATACCTTAGCCTTAAAGGTAAAAATTTGTTTAGTGAATCATGGGAATCAGCTTGGTAAGAAAATACCAAGAAGGGAAGACGTAGGTGCCAAGTTCAATGACCGAACCTCTATACATTGATTGTTTGTTTTTCTTACCCTTAACTTATTTTTAATTTTCAATTTACTTTAAATTTATCAAGTTTTTATAAGAACCAATTCACCTTACTCTTGGTTTAATTTTTCCCTTGAGCTAACATAGAGATATCCTTAAACTAGGGTATGTCTCAATGGTGCATGAAAGGATCAAGATTGGGTATCGTCAAAATGATTGGCGAGATCTGAGGAGCATATGGATTAATTGGGAGAACACTGAAAAGGATTCATTCACTAAGAGATATGAAGATATTACTCTCCTACTCCAAGTTCATTTGGATGTTAGTTTGTTGCAAGTAGCCTCTCAGTTTTGGAATCTAGCATATCGGTGTTTCACTTTTTACCATGAAGATTTGGTCCCTACAGTCAATGAATACACTACTCAACATTGAGAGAGCAAAGGTTGACAGAATATACTGCAAAGCGTTAAACCCTTTAACCTTCAAAAAAGGATTAGCTCAAATCCTCGGGGTAATGGACTCTTGGATTGAGAGTCATATCAAAACAAAGGGGAACAGTGAATGCATCTCATGGGCTAGTTTGAAAGAAGCAATGGCGAGTAACATTGACATCCAAAAATCCAAGATATCTATGCTTTAGCTATATATGGTATGGTTCTATTCCTAAAGACATTAGGCTATGTTAAAGCTACGATAGCAGATGTCTTTTCTCGTTTATGCTGCAACATCAATCCTGCATCGGCCATCATTATCGAAACTATTTGAGTGCTTAATTTTTGTAAGAAAATGGGTATAAGCTGATTCATCGAATCTGCACTGCTCCTTCACATTTGGTTCGTCAGTCACTTTGGCCCTGAAGAAAGTAAGATGTCATACTGATTTTTTACCTGACTTTAGCCCTATCTCCAAGGTACTTGAGAAGGAATAGCCCTAAGATAAATTTGAAGAACAATAGGTCTAGAAATTTTGAAACCTTAAGGGGGATGAGGTAACATGGAAGGCCTTGTGGTTTTCCCCATAAACTATCATATACCGGTATAGAGATTACAGTTGTGTCCCACTCATGGGATTATGGGGAACTACTAGCTACGCCCCTTTTTAGTCTTTCGATAATTCCAGTGCCGTCAATTCATCCCCTTTGTCCAAGACTTAGAGTTATCAGATTTTGATTATGGTGAGCCCAACTACAGGTTGAAAGTCCATCTAGCTTTTCATGCATGGAAACAAACTCGCTACATGGAGAGATATTGGAGAGGGAGTAGTATGACCCCAGGATATGATGAATGGAGGATCCATCAAATTAATAAGGCCGTGCCCCTACCTAGAATTGGTACATCACAAATACTGGTTGATGAATTTCCTTCCAAGATTGAATTGCTTAAGCAAGAGTTTGAACAAGAAAAGGTGACCTTTGCCAAAGTGACCACTTGATTAAAGGAAAAAAATAGTCAATTGAAAATAGACCTCTATCTTAAGGATAGCAAGATGAAAAGGGCTATCAAGGAGAAAAAAACACCTCAAGAATGACCTCAAAAGCTTGAAAAGAGACTATGTGGCCTTTTACAAAGCAAGTAAGTCCCAAAGACTTGGAAAGCCATCATTGAGTGAAGGACAAAAATTACTACTCTCGAGAAGGAACTACATCAATGGAGAGAAATGGCTAGGGTCAATAGGGAAAGCCTTGTTAGAACC
>JBBYHK010507582.1:0-13675 GCA_038382065.1 Adansonia grandidieri | reverse complement strand
GAAGGGATTATTATGTGAATTGGTATTTGTTATAGTCAAAAGATGAAATTTGATTCTAAAAAATGGATGAAAAAATAGCTTTTCTTATGAAATCAAAGCATCAATGCCCTTTATACTAATGAGAAGAATGAGTTTATCATTTTAATCATGAAAAAAAAAGGAGATTTTTATGTGAATCCATGTTTATCCAAATTTTGAAATGAATTTTGATTCTACAAATGGTGGGAAGAGAAGCTTTTCATACTAAACCAAAGTGTCAATGTCGTTTGTCCCAATGAGGAGAATTAGTTTACGGTTCCTAATCATGAAAAGAAATGAGATTATTACATAAATTGATATTTATCCAAATTGACAAATGAACTTTGATTCTAAAAAATGGTGGAAGGAAATACTTTTCTTATAAAACTGAAACATCAATTCATTTATCCCAATAAGGAGAATGAGTTTATGGTGCCCCATCATGAAATGAAAGGAGATTATTATGTGAATCTGTGTTTGTCCTAATTGACAGAGGAACTTTAATTCTAGAAAATGATTGAAAGAGAAGCTTTTCTTATATAACAAAAGCATCAATGGCATTTAACCTAATAAGGAGAATGAGTTTATGGTTCCCAATCATGAAAAGAAAAGAGATTATTACATGAATCTGTGTTAACTAAATTGATAAATGAACTTTGATTCTAAAAAATGGTAGGAAGAGAAGCTTTTCTTACGTAACCAAAGCATCAATGTCATTTATCCCATCGAAGAGAATTTGTTTGTGATTTACAATCATGAAAAGAAAGGAGATTATTACTTGAATCTGTGTTTATCCAAATTGACAAACGAATTTTAATTCCAAAAAATGGTGCGAAGCGAAGCTTTTCTTACGAAACAAAAACATCAGTGTTGTTTATCCTAATGAGGAGAATGAGTTTATGGTTCCCAGTCATGAGAAAAAAGGAGATTATTACATGAATCTGTGTTTATCCAAATTGACAAAAACAAACTTTGATTCTAAAAAATGGTAGAGGGAAAGGCTTTTCTTGTGAAACCAAAACATTAATTCATTTATCCCAATCAGCTGAATGAGCTCACGGTTCCCAACCATGAAAAGAAAAGAGATTATTATGTGAATCCATGTTTATCAAAATTAATAAACGAACTTTGATTCTAAAAAATGGTGGAAGGAAAAACTTTTCTTATGAAACCAAAACATCAATTCATTTATCCCAATAGCAGAATGAGTTTATGGTTCCTAATCATGAAAAAAAAAGGAAATTATTACATGAATCCATGTTTATCCAAATTCACAAACGAACTTTGATTCTAAAAAAGGATGGGAAGAGAAGTTTTTCTTATGAAACCAGAGCATTAATGTCATTTATCCCAATGAGTAGAACAAGCTTATAGTGCCCAATCATAAAAAGGAAAGGATTATTATGGGAATCAGTTTTTCTTCTAGTCGAAAGGTGAAATTTGATTCTAAAAAATGGTCGGAAGAAACCTTTTTCTTATGAAATCTAAGCATCAATGTCATTTATCCCAATGGGGAGAATGAGTTTATGGTTCCCAATCATGACAGGAAAGGAGATTATTATGTGAATCTGTATTTATCCAAATAGGCAAACGAACTTTGATTCTAAAAAATGGTAGAAGGAAAAGATTTTCTTATGAATCCAAAAGATCAATTCATTTATCCCAATGAGCTGAATGAGTTTATGGTTCCCAATCATAAAAAGAAAGGAGATTATTACCTGAATCTGTGTTTATCCAATTGACAACTAAACTTTGATTCTAAAAAATGGTGGGAATAGATCTTTTCTTATGAAACCAAAGCATCAATGTCGTTCATCCCAATAAGGAGAATGAGTTTATGGCTCCCAATCATAAAAAAAAAAAGAGATTATTACATGAATTTATGTTTATCTGGGTTGACAAATGAACTTTTATTCTAAAAAATGGTGGAAGGAAAAGTTTTTCTTATGGAACCAAATCATCAATTCATTTATCCCAATGGGTAGAATGAGTTTATTATTCCCAATCATGAAAAGAAAGGAGATTATTATGTGAATCCGTGGTTATCCAAAATGAGAAACAAACTTTGATTCTAAAAAATAGTGGGAAGAGAAGTTTTTCTTATAAAACCAAAGCATCAATGTCATTTATCCCAATGAGGAGAACAAGCTTATGCTGCCCAATCATGAAAAGGAAGGGATTACTATGTGAACCGATATTTATCCTTGTCAAAAGATGAACTTTGATTCTAAAAAATGGTCGAAAAAAAAGCTTTTCTTATGAAATAAAAGCATCAATGTCATTTAGCCCAATGAGGAGAATGAGTTTATGGTTCCTAATCATGAAAAGAAAGGAGATTATTATGTGAATCCGTGTTTATCCAAATTGAGAAACGAACTTTGTTTCTAAAAACTAGTGGAAAGAGAAGCTTTTTTTACGAAACTAAAGCATCAATGTTGTTAATCCTAATCAGGGTAATGAGTTTATGGTTCCCAATCAAAAGAAGAAAGAAGGTTATTACGTAAATCCGTGTTTATCCAAATTGACAAATTAACTTTGATTCTAACAGATGGTGGAAGGAAAAACTTTTCTTATGATACCAAAACATCAATTCTTTTATCCCAATGAGTAGAATGAGTTTGGGATGATGAAATAGCCCATTGATCATACCACTCAAGGTTTTGACTAAAAACAAGGCATGAACATTTTGGGAACAAGTGCAAGGCCATTTTTGTTGGAAGATTCTAAACAATGGTAGGACGATAAGCTTTTCTTACAAAACCAAAGCATCAATGTCATTTATCCCATTGAGTGGAATGAGTTTATGATTCCTAACCATGAAAAGAAAGGAGATTATTACATGAATCTGTGTTTATCCAAATTGATAAATGAACTTTGAATCTAAAAAATGGTGGGAAGAGAAGTTTTTCTAACAAAACCAAAGCATCAATGTCATTTGTCCCAATGAGGAAAATGAGTTTATGGTTCCCAATCATGAAAAAAAAGGATATTATTACGTGAATCTGTGATTATCCAAATTGACAAATAAACTTTGATTCTAAATTATCGCCCAGCGATCATCGCCCCCTTTCACATCCTGCGCCAGATTGCTGAAAAATTTGCTTGGACAAATTAAGGTGTCTACAGTTACCCCTCTTTGATTGTGGCTAAGAATCAGGAATAGGGAAAAGATGAATAGATACTATTTTGTTCGGGGTGAAATGACATTCCCAGAACACTAGGGTGTTAGGTTTTTTAATGTTTAACCCCCTTAGGCAGGTGCAAAGTATTATGGTTTTTTTTATGTTGGTGCCACCAACTTGTGCAAACTTTGACTTAAAGCCACCAGCTCGTGTGGGCTTTGATTCGAGTACTGCCAGCTCATGTAGACTTTCACTTAGGCTTGGGTGCCATTAATTTTTTAGGGTTTAACTTAGGTGTCACTAATTTGAGCCGGCTTTAACTTGGACTTGGGTGCCACCAGCTTGTGTGGGGTTTGACTTGGGTGCTACCAACTTATGTAAACTTTGACTTGGGTGTCCCCAACTTGTATGGACTTTGACTTAGACTTGGGTGCCGCCATCTTGTGTGGGCTTTAACTCGAGCGCCATTAGCTTGTGCAGGCTTTGACTCAGACTAGGTGCCATCAGCTTATATGGGCTTTGAAAAGGGTGCCACTGACTTATGGGCTTTGAAAAGGTGCCACTGATTTGTGGGTTTTAAAAATGTGCCACTGACTTGTAGGCTTTGAAAAGATACCACGATGTATGGATTTTAAAAATATGCCACTAACTTGTGGGCTTTGAAAAAGGTGCCACTGACTTATGGGCTTTGAAAAGGGTGCCACTGACTTGTGTGCTTTGAAGAGTTGCCACTAACTTGCATGCTTTTGGAAAGGGTGGCAACAAAGTTTTTGATAAAACTTCTAATACAAGTTTTTCTTAACAGAAGTTCATGACAAAATTTCCTGATGAAAGGGTTTTGGCACTAGTTCTTGACAAAGCTTCTGAAGAATGTTCGAGACAAAAGTTTTTGACAAAATTTCTAAACAACAATTTCTTGACACTGGCATTTTAACAGTAGTTGCTTGATAAATAGGATTTTGGCATGAGGTGATGAGAAGAAAAGAACCTTACCTCAATGAGACTTGGTTTACGAAGATTTGAGTTCTTACCAAGAATTCCTTGGAGGTTCAATAAATCTGGCTTGAAGTGATATTGTAAAAATGATGATGTATGTTGGTAATATGAGTGCATGATATGAAATGCTATCATGGTTGTGTGATGTGAAGTCTAATACGATAGATAGCCGTAGTTCTCCTTGTACATCATTTAGATTTTCATAGGGATGGTGATTTGTCTTTGATGCAACTATAGATGAAAATTTTCCTAATCTTGTTGGGGATTGTAGGTTGTCCTGGCTCTACTGAGGATATGACCAAAACTCTATTCTCAAGAATTTGGATTATTGCATTTCTCGATTCAAGTGGCTCAGTCATTTTTCTAAAATTGGAAGGCATTGTCAACAATTTGGAGACTATTTGACTGATCAGGTTGATGTCTCTGCTTTCGATGGGTCAATTTTGGTTAGCTTAAAATGGTTTTTCTTGAGATGTGGCTTATGAAAGCAAGAAATGGTTTGGTGTATGGTTATGCTAAGTGAGTGTTTAGACGTGGAAAGTGCATGATCTTGATGTTTTTCTTTTCTTTTCAATGTAATATCGAGATGTCCTGATGCATATTTTAGTTGATTATCAAACATTATCAACTAAATGACAAGTGCAATATGAATTGTACAAGGATTAAAAAAATAAGGCAATTTTTATTCATGACAACAAAGAGACATAACTCGGTATATCTTTTGACAAATAAGTGATAGGGTAGCCAGAAAGACGATCTCTTAGGCGAAAGATGCATTTGACAATCATGACAGGGATGTTCTTTAGGTGCTTTCAGGATCTTTTTTGAGCAATAAATATGACTACTATGAGCTAATATTCAAAAGATCTCTAGGATTGCTTTGCATTATCCTATAGGTATTCTTCGTTTATGCCCTATCAAAATTGATTTTCTTAAGTTGTCCTTGTAGGTTTTCAACTGTAGTTGGGTTGGCTACCCAGATGCCCTTTTTGGATTTTCATCTGGACCCATTTTGTTTTCTCTTTTCTTTTTTTTCTTTTTTTTGTTTTTGCTCTTCTTTTTGTTGTTTGTTTTTTTTTTTTGTTTTATCTTTTTTTTTAAGGATGCCTTTTTAGGTTTTCACCCTCTACGTTTAATATTTCTTGACAAAATCTGAGTTGACTGGGTGGGTAAGACATTGACATCCATTTCTGACATGATTAAGGCTCCTCCAGAGAAGGATTGCTTCATGACATATAATCCTTCCTAATTAAGGGTCCACTTACCCCATTCATCTTTGTGAATTGCAAGGATCTTCTTCAATACCAAGTTGCTTGGGTGAAATTTTCATGGGTGCATCTTTTTGTTGTAGGCTCTATCATGCATCTTTGATACATTTGCCATGGCAGATGGCTTTTATGCATTTTTCCTCAATGAGGTTAAGTTGGTTGTATCCGTTCTTAACCCATTCAGCTTCTTCAAGTTTGGTTTCCATTAAGACTTTGAGAGAAGAGATCTCGACTTCGATAAGTAATACAGCTTCTATCCTATAGATAAGAGAAAATGGTGTAGCACCTATGGAAGTGCGAACTGAGGTTCGATAGGCATGAAGTGCAAAGAATAGCTTCTCATTCTAGCCTTTGTAAGTCTCGACCATTTTTTCAACTATTCTTTTAATGTTTTTGTTGGCTGCCTTGACTGCCCTATTCATCTTCGGATGATAAAGGATAGAATTATGATGCTGGATCTTAAACTGTGAGTAGATCGCTTGCATCATTTTATTGTTTAAGTTACTTGTGTTATTTGTGATGATTTGGTTTAGGAGGCCATATCTATAAATGATGTCCCACTTGGCAAACTTACAGACAGTCAATCTAGTGACATTAGCATATGAGGTAGCCTTCACCTATTTGGTGAAATAGTTGATCTCTACCAAGATAAAACGATGCCCATTGGAAGCTTTAGGGGTAATTGGCCTGATCATGTCCATGCCCCATATAGAGAAGGGCCATGTGGCCATCATGATGTGAATTGGTGCGGAGGGACATTGATCTTGTTTGCATAGATTTAACACTTGTGGCATTTTCGAGCATAATTGATGTAGTCTCTCTTGAGGGTCAACCAGTAAGAACCCACTCTCATGATTTGCTTGGTCATTTGATGTCCATTAACATATGTGCCAAAAATCCCTTCATGAACTTCTTCTAGGATCTTTTTGGCTTTAGAAGTGTCAATGCATTTGAGTAATACTTGATCATGACTCATTTTGTATGAGATTTTTCCATTGAGAACAAATCCCATATCCAGCCTTCTGATAGTCCTTTTATTAGTCTCTGTTGCATGTTTGGGATATTATTGATCCTTGATGTAATGAAAGATGTCATAGTACCATGGTAGGCCATCTTTCTCTTCTTCGACACTATGATAATAAACTAAAGTTGTGCAGATGCTCATCTGGATGGGAATAATATCTGACTCTTGGTTAACTTTAAACATGGAATTTTCTTCTCAAGGTAAATGTTGAAAACTAATATCATGCTATCAGCTTCCCATACTATATTAGCTTGGTATTGTGAGTTTGCCATTCTCTTTTCAGTTGGTAGATGACTAGGGCTGAATCACTGAACACCTGTAATATCTTGACATTCATCTCAGTGGCTGCTTGATGCCCCATGACACAAGCTTCATATTCTATGATATTATTTGAGTAGTCAAAATTTAACCTTGCTATGAACGGATAATGACTCTCATCGGGTGACATCAATATTGCCCCAATTCTATGTCCTAGAGCATTTATGCTCCATCAAAATACATCTTCCAGGATTGATCTTTGTTAGAGGTGTCTTTGTCTTCAAAAATGCACATTAGATCTTCATCTAGGAAGTCAAAATTTAAGGGTTCATAGTCATCTGCCACTCGACTTGCCAAAAAGTTAGCTATTGCACTACCCTTGATGGCTTTTGACTGACATGGCAATGTCATATTCAGAAAGCAAGACTTGCCATGTAGCTAGCCTTCCTGATGGTGCAGGAGCTTTGCATAGATACTTGATAAGATCAAGCCCTGTAATCAATCATGTGTGTGATACGGCATGCACTGCCCGAGTCTCTTGGCTATCCATACTAAAGCACTGCATAACTTCTCGGCTGCAGAGTAATTGCAATTGTATTCCATGAACTTTTTGCATATGTAGCAGATTGCCTGTTCCTTCTTTCCTAGCTCATCATGCTACCCTAATACACAACCCATAGACTTGTTGAAGACTGCTAAGTAAAGGATTAAAAGTCGATCGGGCACCGGCAGTACCAACACTGGTGGGCTTGATAGATAATGTTTGACTTTATCATAGGCTTTTTGACATGCCTTATTCCACTCTCCTGAATTTTGTTTGGGAAAGGGCCGAAAGATGGGGTCGCATTTATCAATGAGTTGGTATATGAATCTAGCGATATAGTTTAATCTCCCAAAAAAGCTTGTCACTTCCTTTTAGGTTTGAGGTGGTGGCATATCTTGAATGGCTTCAACTTTGTCTGGGTTAACTTTAATCTCTTTTTTGCTGACAATAAAGCCTAGAGGCTTGCCCGAAGTGACTCTGATGGTGCATTTGGCAAGATTTAATTTGAGTTGAAATTTTCATAGTCGTTCAAAAAGTTTCTGAAGGTCTATGACATGCTTATCTTTTTTTGTTGACTTGGCAATCATATCATCAATGTAGACTTCAATTTCTTTATAAATCATGTTATGGAACAGGGCTACCATGGCTCACTGATTTGTTGCCCTGGCATTTTTGAGTCTAAAGGGCATGACATTATAGCAGAATGTCACCCACATGGTTATAAAAGTTATTTTCTCCATGTCTTCGAGCACCATCTTAATCTGGTTATAGCCTAAGAATCCATCCATGAAGAAGAAAAGATAATTCTTAGCCGTGTTATCTACTAAAGTATTGATATGGGGTAGCAGGAAGTTATCCTTGGGACTAGCTCGATTTAGATCCCGATAATCAACATACATTCATACTTTGCCATCTTTATTTGGGACTGGGACTATATTGGCAACCTATTCTAGATACTTGGCTACTCCAATAAACCCTGCATCATTTTGAGAAGCATTTCTAGCTTTATCCTCCTTAACTTTTGCCGGATCAGTTTGCATCCGGGTTTGATTGGAAGCTTGTGGACCACTATATCGGTGTCCAATCTTGGCATGTCTTGATATGACCAAGTGAATACATCTTGATATTCTTTGAGTAGTTCTACCAACTTGGTCCTAGTTGTTGACTTTATTGAGGTTTCGATTTTAACCTTCTTTCAATCCTTCTAAGTACCCAGATTTATTACTTTCATTAGGTTTTTATGGGGCATGATCTATTTCTCCTCTTGCTCAACTAATCGTAAAAGGTCTAGTGGTACAGAGCTTTCTTCAAAATCTTCTTCAAGATCAACTTCACTAGCACTAATGGACTATTCAAAATTGATCTTCAAAGACCCATCAGACATATCCATGTCACTATCATCAGGACACCTAAAAGGGTAAAGAAATAAACATTGCAAAAGGCACACACATAACTAATGGATTTAGATGAAGGCAAAAGAGTAATGGAGACAAAAAGGTTGAAAAATGATACACAATATGGAATAATATATGTAAAAGTCATTTAATTGATAATGTTTAATAAAAAAAATGCCCTTTACATATGACACTAATCTGTCTTTAGGCGAGGGCAGGTAGGTTTTCATTTCTTGACGTTACATGATAGGGATAGGAAAAGTGCAAGGGAAGCATCATGACCCTGTCATCAAAATCAGGTCATAATGAAAGTACATGAATTTTATGGCTTGATATCTAAAAGATAGAGGTTGTTAAGTGCTCTGTTTAAGATGATCAAGACATCTTTAGCCTTTTGCTCTTCTGGTTGGCTTGGATTGATTCGTTTTACCAAACAAAATATCTCATAAAGAGATGGGAACATTGTCGGCTTTGATTCCCTCTTTCAACCCAATAATTGTGTCATCTCCTAGTTGCAAATCCTCTTTTCTTGTTGGTTTCTTAAGTGCGCATTGGCCTTGAATCCTAAGCCTCTTTTGTTTGCTTGAGTGGTGACTGTAGGGCTTGGACCATCCCTTGTAGATCCTTGCCAAGCCCTTTTCCAGGATAGGAACCTTTACCAACGGTTATTTTTAAACCTAAGTGGGTACTCTTTGGTAGATAGGGTTCAACTATAGGCAATCTTTCTCCCACAAATATTGTATTAATGAACTCAAAGGATTGGAATGATGAATCCAGTGCATCTTCATTAGGCTCTATGTAGATATCCTCAGTGAAAGCATTGGCGATCATTTCTTCTTTAGCTCCGGTAGTGACTACTTTGTCAGCTATCACAAATTTGAGCTTTTGGTAGAGAGAGGATAGGACGGCTCTAGCAGAGTGTATCCATGGCTTTCCTAATAGGTAGTTGTAAGAATGATTAACATCCATAACTTGAAAGTCCACTTGATATGTGTATAGGCCTATCTGCAGCTGGATTGTGATATTTCCAATTACTTCGCGACATGTTCTATGAAAAGCTTGGACTATGGTGTGGTTACTCTTGATGCTGGACTGATCTACAGGGAGTTTGCTTAATGTAGTCATAGGCATGACATTAAGGGCTAACCCATTGTCTATCAGTACTTTAGGCAAAATGCACCCCTCGCAATGGATAGTGATATGCAGAGCTTTATAACTACCCTTACCTTCGGGTGGGATCTCATCATCAGTGAAGAAGATATAATTATTGACCATGATGTTGTTCACTAGTCGATCTAATTTGTCCACAGAGACATCCGATGGCACATATGCTTTATTTAACACCTTCAGTAATGCATTTTAGTGAACCTCTAAATTAAAGAGTAGAGAAAGCATAGAAATCTTTGCAGATTGTTTGCTTAACTGGTCTACAATGCAGTATTCACTGTGCTTAATGAACTTGAGAAACTCTGTGGCTTCTCTTTCATTAACTGCTTCCTTTACTTTCTTGGGCTTGAAATTCTTTGCTTGGGCTTGAGTAGTACTAGTGCTTAGAGATGCATCAACCTTCTATTTTTCTTGAGCTGAGGGAGCGTAACACCTACCATTACGGGTTAGGTGACTAACTCCTGGTAGTTCCATTACAGCAGTTATGGGAGTTAGTTCTCCGATCATCACTACCTGATTCTTATACTTCCATGGGACAGCTTTGTTGCTCTTATATGAGAATGGTTTAGGTACCTCGACAACTAACATTGTGTAGGTGTCGAAAAACTGACCATAGGACTTAACTTACCATAAAGAATGAGAGGTTGATTTCTTCTATAAGGCGGCTACATGGTTTTATCTCTTATCACCTTGACAGACTCAGTAGTCGGTGTGATTTCATGATAGAATTCTATCTGGCCTTTATTCATTATTCTTTGAACCATGGATCTAAACTCCTTGCATACTTGTAGGGTATGCCCTATAACAGTGTGGAAGTCACAGAAGTTGTCAGGATTGTCCACTAAGTTTTTAGTTATGTTAAGCAATCTTGCTAGAATCAACGCCTGCTAGACCAAGGACATTGGCATCTTTACTTCCTCTACGGTTGTCTTGACTTCATGTTTGTTCTTAATGTTGGTCATGTGTATAGTTGGCTCTATGTGGTTTGGTAAAGGATTGGTAGTAACTTTTGGTCCCTGGCTTATCCCGAACTGCAAAACTTTTGAGTTAATCAGATTTTACACATTTTACTTGAAAGATATGCAATTTTAGATGTCATGTCCCGCGGCCCCAACATGGTATTCACAGTGGGCGTTAGGGTTATACCATTGTAGCTATGGCAGCTTTTTTTTGGGACATAGATCGAAGCCATTAAGTGATTTTGGAGCAAAGTTTGGTAAAGCTCCCTATAGGTCATATGAATGGGATCAAATTATTGCCTTTGTTGATTCAAACCTCGATTGCTAGGTGTATTATTGGTTGTTTGATGGGTATTTTGACAGGCTTGCGGATTGTAGCTTGGTGGTAGGTTTGATGGTATTACAAATGATGGGTTATAGGTTGTGGCATAAATTGGCTGTGGGGATATTATGATGGGGTGAGAGTATAGCGTGCTTGAGTAACAAGGGTTGGGTGCTTAACATTGTCTCGGCTAAGATGAGCCAGCATAGTTTATGGCATTGGCTTCTCCTTTCTTCTTCTTACTAGCAATAGGCTCTCACTCGATCTAGCTATTTCTCCGGTAAACATTCTACCACTTTTAATGGCAGCATCGATATTTCTTCAAAGAGAACCAAGCTATGAATTTCTTGGTGGTATTCCCTACAAGTTTCTCATAATAAAGAGCACGTAAGGTGTGAATGAAAGTGACTGTCATCTCTTTTTCTATAACAGGAGGTTGGACTAGGGATACTTCTTCTCTCCACCTTTGGGCGTATTGTCTGAAACTTTCAGTGGATCTCTTCTCGAAATTCATCAAGGAAAGTTGATATGGTGCCCAATCTGACACGTGCTGTATTGATTTAGAAAGGCCTTAGCCTAGTCAGCCCATGATTGGATTTTCACATTGTCCAACTCAATATACCATCAAGCTGTTACCCCAATGAGGCTGTGTTAGAAGCAATGGACAAAGAGCTTTTCATCTTTCTCGTACCCGACCATTTTTCATAGGTACATTCAGACATGGACAGAAGGGTTAGTGGTTCCATTAAACTTTTCAAACTTTGAGACTTTAAACTTTGGGGGAATGACAAGGTTGGACACCAAAGATAGTGATTGCGCATCAAGAGCTCTAAACTTGTCACTCCCCTCAATGGTTTGGAGGCAATTTTCCAGTAGCTAGAATTTGTTCACTTCTTTTGCAGTCATGGTGGACTTTTTACCATTTATTTTCTCCAGTTCCTCATGGTCTGAGGTTATTGGATCTATCGAGGAGACTCCTACATCCAACCCTTGAGTACCAAGAATGAATTAACCTGTCGCAATGGGATTTAGGTAGATGACTGGCAGAGCCTAAGTGGTAGGTGTAGGAACGGGCCATTGTTCTTGTCTAGTTTCCCCTTGAGTGGTTTCTAGATTATTGGCAGGGGGACTTTCAGTGTTGGGAGGATCATTTCTTGTTTCAGCAGTGCTGGCTTACCCTTTTTCTTTCATAGAGGGGGTCATTAGTTCCATAAGTTTTGCGAATTGATTTTGCATTTGTATTCTTGACGAAACATCTGGTCTTGTGATTCCTTAACCATTAGCTTAAGTCATTGAATACGAGCTTCATGATCACTCTCCATGATTTGTTTACGGTGTTGTGTGCTGCATGGTGCATGATGTAATGTTCCATGTCTCCGGATTAATCTTGGAATCCCTTGCACTTTTATGGCCTAATTCTCGTATTAGACTTTTATTTAAAAATGTATTTATTGATGAGCATTTATAATGCAATGACGAGTTAAGATAATGAATGATTGATGCAAGTGTAATGAAAAATGGTTAAATTAAATGTGCATATGCATTTGAGACAATTAATTCTTGGAACAGCTTCGTCAATAACATTATTCATAGCGTCACAAAAGTGTTTTTTTCTTTTACAACATGATTATATCTGAAAGTATCTAACATAATTATATTATGTAATCACATGATCAAGAAAACCCAAAAGTTGTTGCTCACGATCTCCAACAGGTACGATGTCTCGCCTTACAGACCAAGTTGCTTCGATCATGTCATCCGCCTCTTATTGAGCCATATGAACTTGTTTAGTGAAGTGTTGATGTTGTTCTTGGTAGTTCAGATGTGCTTGGTCGATTGTCGCTTGCCAATCTATTTCGCGTTGCTCGAAAGCCCTTATTAGTTCATTGATATGACCTTGATAATCCTGAGGAGACATTCTAAATCTAGGATTCTATGAGTGAGGCCTTCATTTTCAACCTTGATGGTGCTTGCATCTCGTATTTGGGCCTCAAGTCATTGATTCCTTCATTGGTAGGTAGAAGCCAGAGTGCGTGCCTTCATGAACTTTTCTTTGTTGGTTATCTAACTTCCTTTTTTTGCTGATTCAGCTCACGATTAAGAGCGACAACTTTCACTTCACATTCGACTGATGTCTTGCCAATACATTGGGACTTGTTAGCTTTCTGGAGCATCACATAATCCTTGGTTAGGCTTTCGAGGTCAACTTTGAAGCGATCCCTTTCTTTAAAGATTCGATCCATTTAACTGCTCCTAAGATAGATATCTATCTCTAGCTGGCCTTTTCCTCCTTAAGTTGAGAGATTTTTTTAGCAAAAGATGCATTTTCTCGATCAAACTCCTTCCTAGTAGCTCGATCTCATAAGGTGGTTCCTCTATTGGGATTTGCAGTGTCTCGAAGTTGGGTGGTGGTAATGGATCATTAATACGGTGGAGTCTCCATTCTTCGTATCCAAGCATGGTGAGGATTCCTCTCCAATATCTTTCTATACGACGGACCTTCTTCTAGGCTTGGAAAGCTAACTAGACTTTTGCTTTATAATTGGGCTCTTCGTATTCAAAATCCCAATGCCCCAAGTTTTCAAAGAATGGGATGAATTGCT
>JBBYHK010507540.1:0-13677 GCA_038382065.1 Adansonia grandidieri | reverse complement strand
TCAAGGCACAAACATATTTTACATCTTTACCATCCTCATTCACAATAATTTCTTTTGCCAAAAGTTGTCGAAACGCTTACACATTTCCTAAATTATAGAGTTTTGTCAACTTATGTTTTCGAACTCGACTTCTCTAAAGAGTGTTAGACGTGTCACTTTTGGGGATATTCCAACCCTGACCTTTCGAAGGGATACTCTAACCCCGCTTTTCAAAATGTCAAGATTGAAAAATCTTTCTTTGTAAAAATGATTTGTCATCTACAGGGATATTCCAACCCTAACCTTATGAGGGAATACTCCAACCCCGCTTTTCAAAATTGTCAAGATTTAAAAATCCTTCTTTGTCAAAATTATTTGTCATCCATAGGGATACTCCAACCCCATCTTTTTAAGGGGATATTCTAACCCTGTCTTTCAACTACAATTAAATTTTTCTCCTTTTCGGACTTCTATGAATGTGTCGAATAAACCTCGTTCAATCAAGAAACCTAGATGCATCTCGAAAGTTATTGATTCGATTATCCCTAGATAATCGATGCCAATTGCGAGATAAGTTCCAATAGTCCATCTGTTTTCTTTATCATTGCATTGAATGATCCATGTTATGTTACTTCATTTGTTGCCTTACTAACATGATTTCTTTGTGATGATTATTTGCATTCATGTTTTCTAATCATTTCAAATAAAACCGAAGGTAATATTCCACGTGCCCAAAATGGAATATTTTATTTTTCAAAGTAAAATCTAGAGGTCATTTTTATTGAAAATCTCTATATTCCCATCTCTTTAGGGTGTATATGAGATTAAATCTTTTTCATCAAAACCTGGATTTGTATTTCTATAAGATTCATGCATCAAAGAGGGTTATATCGAAATAGTGACAAGGTAAGATCAAAAGAATCGAAACTGAGATAAGATATAGCTAGTAAGGTACCAATTTCGAGCATCATGAAGAGGTTCATACCTCAACATGCGTAACCAACTCCCAAACCCAAGTGACGAATCTTTGTATTACATAGACCAAGGGATCGATATTTTAAGTGTCGTAACTCAAAACATAGGTTTTAATAGGCATCTGGTCATGCCAGCCTGAAATGATCAGTGGCGACTCTAAGCATTAGCTATTTCGTGATGGTCATCCGAGACGAATAAGATGAGTGATTCATCTCATGGTCCTCTTCACTGTGTCATAAGTCGAGAATCTGTATTTTCTTGTTCACATTATGTCACAAAGGAAAAGTCTCGGTCAAGAAGACATTCCCAAGTCAAAAAAAATATTTTAAGTCGTATACACCTATAGATCCACGAGGATCCACCCTGGGGTACATTACAATAGGTTGGTGACTCCACTGGGGATTGTATCAAGAGTTAGGCCAATAACTAGCCGTGTCTTGCTAGGTTACCGATTTTTTCAATCTTTAATCATTATTTAACTATGACCTCTTTTCGTGTTTTGTCAACTAATCTTTTGTTTGGTGTGATTGTTAGGATTATCTCATTTTTGAATAATGATCAATTTAATAAAAGTGGTAATATGGAAGTTAGTAAAAAAATGTTTAATCGTTTCCCTGTCACACACTGCGCACTTGCTTAAGCATTAGTGTCTCGCTAAACTCTATGGCGTGGTTAGAACCCAATCATTAGGAGGAAGTAAGCTATCCTCCTTCATGAGTAACCCTCTGTGTAGGCATGGCAATAACTTCTCGGATGTAAATTACCTATGTTTCTCGTGAGTAACCTTCCACATTTGCATAGGGAAATACATCCACCAGATCAAACCCTTTCTGCCAAACTCGCGATGGCCTAGAATTGGGGTGCCTCTGCTACCCTTACCGGATGGAGGAGCGATTCGAACACCTATTTAGGTGTCAATCTAACCCACATATAGTGAGCCCTATAAGCTAAACCATGTCAAACCATACCAGAATGCTGCTAGAATACCTGGAGAATAAGGTCACTCGAGGAAACATTCCTAACCTTTACTCTCAATTACCATAATTATGGAGGTGACAATGAGTATACAATTATCACCTGCATTTTCATTTTTATCATTTATAAAGGCATGTCGTTTGCCACCTGAACGATGACTAGTCTTTGTCTAAATAAGTTACAGTGAGCAAAAAACCATCGTTCGCAACCATTATGCTGTCCAAGTCATGGTTTAACATGCATCCGCACAAGTGGTGATAAACGAATATTACTACTGGTCGGTTGTTTTTCTATCAAAATAAGATATTGCATTACCTCATGAAGGGCAGATTACATCTTGGCATGTTGAAATGCTACCTATTTCTCATCTCATCACCTTGGTTGAGACATGTTATTAATATTTTGTTCTAATGTTCCTAAATTCTTTATTTACTTACATTTGTCTCTTATATGTTCCCCTAACTTATTTTTCCTTTACTTGTGTTTTGGTGCATGCATCATCTCATCATAAAATATCATGACTATCATCATTTTGAGACAATTATTCTGGTTCAGTGTTCAGCAAGGGGCATCATTTATAGACCAACAACTTATCTCCACTATCAAATCTTTTGAAAATGTTAGAACATGGTCAGAAGGCCACCAACATCAAGATAGGGACATCCTAAAGCCTGACTACGTATAAAAAATGCATGAAAAGGTCAAGATCGATTTCTGTCAAAATGATTATTGAGAATTGAAGCACATTTAAGACAATTGGGATAACAAAGAGAAAGAAGCCTTCACTAAAAAGTATGAGGATATAGCTCTCTTACTTCGAGTTCAGTTGGATGATGGCTTGTTGCGAGTAGCTACACAGTTCTGAAATCCAGCCTACCGATGTTTCACTTCAACCAACAAGATTTAGTCCCTACCATTGATGAGTACATAGCTCTGCTTAATATAGAGAGGGCCAAGTCAGATCGAATTTACTGCAAAACGCTAATGCCTCCTCCATTCAAGAAAAGGTTGAGGCAAATTCTTGGAGCCACAGAAGCATGGGTTGACAGCCATGTCAAAGTGAAAGGGAGCAGCGAATGCATTTCTTGGGCTAACTTGAAAGAGGGCATGGTAAATCTTTCTAATTAAAAGAAAGCTCAAGATGTCTACACTCTGGCAATTTATGGGCTCATCATATTCCTAAAGACTTTAGGTTATGTATAGGAAGTAGTCACAGATTTCTTTTCTAGCCTATGTTGCAACATCAACCCTACTTTTGCTATGATCACTGAAACCATCTGCGCCCTCACTTTTTGTAAAAGAACGAGAATATGAAGGTTTATCGGGTGTGCCATATTACTCCAAATATGGCTCTCAGGTCATCTCTATGTGAGGGAGGAAACAACCAAACAAAATTTCTTCTTTAAGATCAGTCCTCTTTCCATGGCATTAGAGGAAGAATGTCATCAAGATAAGATAGAAAAGCATTGGGTCAAGGAATTACGAAACATCAAGGAAGAAGAAATCACGTGGAGAGCCCCATAGGTGTTCCCTCAGTTGATTGTGTACAGATATGGAGACTACACTTGTGTACCACTCTTGGGGTTATGGGGAAACACCAGTTATGCTCCTCTATTGGTATTGCATCAATACCAGTGCCAGCAATTCATCCCGTTCTTTGTAGACTTGGGACATTAGGATTTTGAATATGGAGAGCCTAATTATAAAGCAAAAGTCCAGCTCGCTTTCCAAGCCTAGAAGAAGGTCCATTGTATGGAAAGATACTAGAGAGGAAGCCCCACCATGCCTGAATACAAAGAATGGAGACTCCACCATATCAATGATCCATTGCCACCATCCAACTCTAGGATATTGCAAATCCCAATGAGGAACCACCTTCTAAAATCGAGCTACTTAGTATGGAGTTCGAGCGAGAAAAGGCATCATTTGCCATAGAAATCTCTCGACTTAAATAGGAAAAGGGCCAGTTGAAGATCGATATCTATCTAAAGAGCGGTGAAATAGACTGAGTCATTAAAGAAAAGGGATTGCTTCAAAGATGACCTCGAAAGCCTAACCAAGGATTATGTGACGCTTTGAAAAGCTAATAAGTCCCGATGTATTGGCAAGACATTAGTCAAATAGGAAACGAATGTTGCCACTCTCAGTCATGAACTGAATCAGCAAAAGGAAAAATTTAGAACTAGCAAAGAAAAGTTCACAAAGGCATGTGCTCTTGCTTCCACCTACCAGTGAAGGAATCAAAGACTCGAGGCCTAAACGCAAGATGCAGAGCCACCAGGGTTGAAAATGAAGCTCTCACTCACAGAATCCAGCAGTTAAAATAGTCTTTTCTGGATCATCAAGGTCATATCAATAAACTAATAAGGGCCTTTGAGGAACGTGAACTAAATTGGCAAGCAATAATCAACTAAGCACATCTCCATAAAGCGAGACATCATACCTATTGGAGATTGTGAATGACAACTTTTGCATTTTCTTGATCGTGCAATTACACAATGCAATCACGTTAGATACTCTTAGATGTAATCATGTCGTAAAAGAAAAAAAACCTTTTATGACTCTATGAATGATGTTATTAACGAAGCTATTCTCAGAATCAATTGTCTCTAACGCATATGCACATTTAATGTCACCATTTTTCATTACACTTGCATAATTATTCATTACACCATAAATACTCATTATAAATACATTTTAAAATAAAAGTCTAATACAGGAATTGGGCCATAGAAGTGCAAGGGATTCCAAGATCAATCAGGAACACAAAACCTTACATCACGCACCGCTACAACACACAACACTGTAAGCAAATCATGGAAAGCAATCACGAAGCTCGTATTGAGCGACTTGAGCTAATGGTTAAGGAATCACAGGACCAGATGCTCCGTCAACAAAGCAAAATGCAAACTCAGATAGCAAGACTTATGGAACTAACGACAGCCTCTATTAAAAAAAAGGCAAGCCAGCACTGCTGAAATAAGTAATGATCCTGCTAACATTGAAAGTTCCCTTGCCAATAATCCAAAACTCGCCCAAGGGGAAATTAGAAAAGAACAATGGCCCACTCCATCACCTATCGCTTAGGCTCTACCAGTCATCTACTAAATCCCATTACGGTAGGTCAATTCATTCCCAGTACTCAAAGGGTGGATGCTAAAGTTTCATCAAGAGATCCGATAGCCCTTGACTATGAGGAACTGGAGAAAATGGAAGGTCAAAAGTCCACCATGACTACAACAAAAGTGAGCAAATTCCAGCTACTATAAAAATGCCTCCAAGCTATCGAGGGGAGTGACAAGTTCAAAGCTTTTGATGCACAATCACTGTCTTTGGTGTCCAACCTTATTATTCCCCTAAAGTTTAAAGTTTTAGAGTTTGAAAAATTTAATGGAACCATTGATCATTCTATCCATGTCTGAATGCACTTGTGAAAGATGATCAGGTACGAGAAAGATGAAAACCTCCTCATCCATTGCTTCCAGCATAGCCTTACTAGGACAGTAGCTCGGTGGTATATCGAGCTAGACAATGTGAAAATTCAATATGGGTTAACTTGGCTAAGGCATTTCTAAATCAATACCAGCACATGTCAGATTGGGCATTAGATTGACTTTCCCTGATGAATTTCAAGAAGAGATCCACTGAAAGTTTCAGACGATATGCCCAAAGGTGGAGAGAAGAAGTAGCCCTAGTCAGCCTCCCTTTACAGAAAAAGATATGATAATCACTTTCATTCACACCTTACGCACTCCTTATTATGAGAAACTCGTAGGGAATGCCACCAAGAAATTCACAAACTTGGTTCTCTCTAAAGAAATGATCGATGCCACCATTAAGAGTAGTAGAATGTCTATCGAGGAAACAGCTAGATCTAGTAAGAAGCCTATTGCTGCTAAGAAGAAGAAAGGATAGGCCAATGCCATAGGTTATGCTAGCTCATCTCAGCCAAAATGGCATCAAATACCTGACCCTCACTACCCAAGCACGCTGTATTCTTACCCTATCACCATTACCCTTCAACCAATTATTACCATAACCTACAACCCATCCTTTGTAATCCCATCAACTCACCATAAAGCTACCTTCCACAAGTTCACCAAAGTACCAATTAAGGAACCAATATTGCACCTAGCAATTGAGGTGCAAATTAACAAAGACAACATTTTGATCTTATCCTTATGACCTATAAAAAGCTTTACTAGACCTTGCTCCAAAATCATTTCGTGGCCCCAATCTATGTCCCAGAAAAGAAGCCACCATACCTATGTGGCTCCAAAATAAAAAGGTTATTACTGGTTGACCCTCGAGAGAGACTTCACCAATTATGCCCATAAATGCCATAAGTGTCAAATCTATGCGGACGAGATCAATGTCCTTTCAGTGCCATTTCATGTCATGATGGCCCCATGGCCCTTCTCCATGTGGGGCATAGACATGATCAGGCTAATCACCCCTAAAGCTTCTAATGGGCATCATTTTATCTTGGTAGCGATCAATTATTTCACTAAATAGGTAGAGGCTACCTCATATGCTAATGTTACTAGATCGACCGTTTATAAGTTTGTTAAGTGGGACATCATCTGTAGATGTGGCCTTCCAAACCAAGTCATCACAAACAATGCAAGCAACTTAAACTATAAAATGATGCAAGCAGTCTGCTCACAATTTAAGATCCAGCATCATAATTCTATCCCTTATCGCCCAAAGATGAATGGTGCAGTTAAGGCAACTAACAAAAACCTTAAAAGAATAATTGAAAAAATAGCCAAGACATACAAAGACTGGCATAAGAAGCTATTCTTTGCACTTCATGCCTATCGGACCTCACTTCGCACTTCCATAGGTGCTACCCTATTTTCTCTTATCTATGGGATGGAAGCTGTATTGCCTATTGAAGTTGAGATCCCTTTTCTCAAAATCTTAGTAAACCAAACTTGAAAAAGCTAAATGGGTCAAGAATAGATACGACCAACTCAACCTCATCGAGTAAAAATACATAAAGGCCATCTACCATGGTCAAAAGTATCAAAGACGTATAATTTGAGCCCAAGACAAAAAGATGCACCCATGACAATTTCACCCTGGTTAATTGGTATTGAAAAAGATCCTCCCAATTCACAAAGATGCACGGGGCAAGTGGACCCTAACTGGGAAAGACCGTATGTCGTGAAGCAAGCCTTCTCCGGAGGGGCCCTAATCTTGTTAGAAATGGACGGCAATGTCTTGCCCAACCCAGTCAACTCAAATTTTGTCAAGAAATATTACACGTAGAGGGCAAAAACTTGAAAAAGGAGTTTTTAAAAAAAAGAAAAAGCAAAAAAAAAAAGCCAAAACCAAAAAAGGAGAAAACAAAAACAAAACAAAAACAAAACAAAAAAAACAAAAAAAAGGAAGAAAACAAAAAGGGGTCTAGATGAAAATCCAAAACGGGCATCTGGGCAATCAACCTGACTACAGTTGAAAACCTGCAAGGGCAACTTGAGAAGATTAATTTTGATGGGGCATAGACTAAGATCACTTACAGAATAAAGCGAAACAATTCTAGGGATCTTCCGAAGATCAACTCATACTAGTTACATTCACTGTTCAAGAAAGATTGTGGAAAGCACCAAAAGAACATTCATGTCGTGATCGTCAGAGGTATCTTTCACCCAAAAGATCATCCTTCTAGCCACCCTATCACTTATTTGTCAAAAGTTATAGCAGTTATTTTTTTTGTTGTCATGAATAAATATTGCCTTATTTCTTTTAACCCTTGTACAATTCACATTGCACTTGTCATTTAACTGATAATGTTTGATAATCAACTGAAATATGCATTAGGACATCTCGATATTACATCAAAAGGAAAATAAAAGAACAAGGAACTCTGTTCATGCCCCAATCGTCAAGATCATGCACTTTTCACGTCCAAACATCCGCTCGGCATAACCATACAGCAAATCGCTTCTTGCTTTCACAAGCCACATCTTAAGAAAAACCATTTTAAGCTAACCAAAAATCGACCCATGCATTCCATCAGAACCCTATCGAAACTAGAGACATCAACCTAATCAAGCAAACAATCTTTAAATTATTGACAATGCCTTCTAATTGTCGGGAAAATGATTGAGCCTCCCAAATCAGGAAACTCAACAATCCAAATTCTCGAGAATAGATTTTTGGTCATATCCTAGTAGATCCAAGATAACCTACAATCCCTAGCGGGATTAGGAAAATTCATGTCCGTAGTTGCAACAAAGACAAATTGCCATCCCTATGAGAGTCTGAATGACCTATAAGAAAAACAACGACTATCTTCTGACTTCACATCATGCAATCATGATAGCATTCCATGTTATGCATTCACATTACCATCATACATCATCATTTTTACAATATCACTTCAAGCCAGGTTTACTGGACCTCCAAGGAATTCCTGGTAATAACTCTAAGCTTCGCAAAACAAGTATCATTCAGGTAAGGTCCTTTTCTTCCCATCACCTCATGTTAAAACCCTTTTCATCAAGCAACTACTATCAAAGTGCTAGTGTCAAGAAATTATTGTCCAGAAACTATTGTCAAGAACTTTTGTTAAGAATATTCATTAAAAGCTTTGTCAAAAACTTATGCCAAAACCCTTTTATCAGGAAATTTTGTCTTGAACTTTTGTTAAGAAAAACTTGTATAAGAAGTTTTATCAAAAACTTTGTCAACACCCCTTTAAAGCCCACAAGTCAATGGCACTTTTTTTAAAGCCCACAAGTTAGTGGCATCTTTTAAAAGCCCACAAGTTAATGGCACCTTTTCAAAGCCCATAAGTGAGTGGAACCCTTTACAAAGACTATAAGTCAGTGGCACCTTTTCAAAGGGCACAAGTCAATGGCACCAAGCCCATAAGTTAGTGGCATCTTTTTAAAGCCTGCATAAACTGGCAGTACTTGAGTCAAAGCCTACACAAGCTAGTGGCACTCTAGTTTGAGTCAAAGCCCATAAGTCAGTGGCACCCTCTTCAAAGCCCACAAGTCAGTGGCATCTTTCCAAAAGCCCACAAGTTGTGGCACCTTTTTCAAAGCCTGTACAAGCTAGTGACACCTAGTTTGAGTCAAAGCCTACATGAACTAGTGGCACCCAAGTCTAAGTCAAAGCCTGCACAAGTTGGCGACACCCGAGTCAAAGTCCATAAGTCAGTGGCACCTTTTTTCAAAGCCCGCATAAGCTGGTGGCACCTAAGTCAAAGCCCACATAAGCTGGTGGCACCTAGTCTGAGTCAAAGCCCACACGACCTGGTGGCTCCCAAGTCTAAGTCAAAGCTCGCACAAGTTCATAGCACCTGAGACAAAGCCTACACAAGCTGGTGGCACCCAAGTCCAAGTCAGAGCTCGCATGAGCTGGTGGCACTTGAATCAAAGCCCACACAAGTTGGTGGCACCTAAGTTTAAGTCAAAGTCTATACAAGTTGGCTGTAACCACATAAAAAATCCATGATACTTTGCATCTGCCTAAGGGGGTCAAACCTTAAAAA
Source organism: Adansonia grandidieri (assembly GCA_038382065.1). NCBI lineage: Eukaryota > Viridiplantae > Streptophyta > Magnoliopsida > Malvales > Malvaceae > Adansonia > Adansonia grandidieri. Next base: position 4,241 of record JBBYHK010507540.1, on the reverse strand, counting down.
ACCTAATGCCCTAGTGTTCTAGGGAGCGTTATTCCACCCCAAACAAAATAATGTTTTTTCATTTTAGCCCTATTCCTGATTCTCAACAACAATCAAAGAGGTGCAATCGATGTTGGGGCTAATTTTTTAGCAAACCGAAGCACGGACGTGAAAGAAGGTGATTGTCACCAAGCAAAAAAGTATTTTAAGGGGGTTAAGAAGGCCTATGGATCATATCAAAGGTAAAAGCAAAGATATGGCATCAAAGGATGTAGTTTAAGGTGTCCGAGGACAAAAAATATGAGAAAATTCATAATTTTGCTTGAATTATAGATACATAGTTCTCATGTATCAATACAATGCTCCAACATGCCAAAAATTTGAAATGTCCGATTTGTATTGATACAACATGTAAATGTATCAAAACATAAGCTTATGTATTGGTACAAAATCTCATGTACCGATACTAGGCCATGCCAAGACCAAAACGTGCATTCTGTAAAAAAATGTATCGATACACATCAACGTGTATCAATACAATGGTTTATAGTATCGATACAATGGTTTATAGTATCGATACAATGATCATTGTATCGATACATTGTTCATTGTATCGATACAGTTAAGGTTTTTGGACCAAATGTATTGATACATTCTGCAATGTAGCGATACATACATGCCATTTTCCACAGTCCGAGCATTCTTGACTCGTTTACCATTGATCCAAAACTCGATTTTAACTTATTTCTTTGCAATTGAAAATATTAAAACCTATATCAGATTATGAATTTAGACTTTTGAATTAATCAAAACATTTTTTGAAGTTTAAATTAAATTAAAAAGATCAATGTCACATGATCACCTTACTCATCCCTAGGTTATTAACCAAGATCACCATCAGCCACCCTACTTCCTGGAAAATCATTTCAGCATTTAAATCAGCCACCCTATTTCCATAATATTGGCAGCAAGTTACTCCCTACAACCACTCTATAGCCACCAACCTAACGTCACTTTGTCCCCCTTGAGAAATGACCAAAAACACCTCCAAATTGGCTCCAAAATGCTGGTATAAATAGACTACTTAGATCTCAGCTAAGGGACTTTTGAATTCTAACTTGTTAGCTTCCAAAAACACATTCCTACATAAAAAAAACCAAAAATCCTGTATCTTTTCACTCACCACCCAAAAATAACCCCAAAATACTCATTCCCAACCATTACACATCCTAAAAATCACCCTCATCCATAACAAAACCAAAACCTCATTGTTTCACTCTTTTTCTTGCTTATTAAAAACAAGGAAAATAGTAAATTCATGCCATCTCTATTGCTCTAACTATTTAGCCAAAATTAAAGTCTTATTGGTATAACTTTTTACTTTGTCATTTTCATTTTCTATTTTTTAGCACCTTCATCATTTTAGTGAGCTCTACATGTTTCCATCACGTTCTTAGGATTCTCATGCATTATTGTGGCTTTTGGTTGTGGCAGTTTAGGATTTGGATGCCTTAATGCCCCTTTGATGTGCAAAATGCCTTATTTCATCCTCATTATTTTGATAGCTCTTGCTCATGCATTTTATGCCATATCCATGCATCTTGTTATCCTTAATCCATGTATGAATCATTAGCCTAGCACATGTCAAGCACATCTATACATTGGCTTTCATGAATCATTGCCATTTTCAGCATCCATAACATTTTCTTGTCACAATGCATAACACTTTATTTGTCTAGACCATTGGTAAAGTTAGCATCCGCATTCATGTTATATGCCATCCCATTGTATGTTTGTTGTCTTTCCCTTATCAAAATGCATGTTCGATGGCTATCAAAAACTGATTTTCAAAACCTTCCTAAGCATGTTAACCTCAAGCAATGAGGATTAGCATGAACTTAGTATGTTCCTTAAAGTTAGCAAATATCTTAGGGAAAATTAGGTTTTCCAGATCTGGAATCTTGGTTAAACGAGCTCATATCTTTTGATTTTGCAACGAAAATGGCCTTACACTTGTTCCCAAAATGTTCGTGCCTTATTTTGAGTTGAAACCTTGAGTGGTTTGATCAATGGGCTATTTCATCATCCCAAAATACTCTAGGTTGTGCAAATGAGTTCATGATGCTTATGCCATGCTTATGCCATTCTTTCTCTTCAGTCATGGCTTGCCCTTTTTCCTTCATAGAGGTTGTCATTAGTTCCATAAGTTTCACCATATGAGTTTGCATTTCGCTTTGCTGACAGAGCATCTAGTCCTGTGATTTCTTAACCATTAGCTCAAGTCACTCAATATGAGCTTCATGGTCACTTTCCATGATTTGCTTACGGGATCGCGTGTTGTAGCAATGCGTGATGTAAGGTTCCATGTTCCTGATTGATCTCGAAATCCCTTACACTTTTATGGCCCAATTCCCTATTATATTTTTATTTAAAAATATATTTATTGATAAGTATTTATGATGCAATGAATGATTATGCAAGTGTAATGAAAAATGGTGAAATTAAATGTGTATATACATTGGAGACAATTGATTCTTGGAATAGCTTCGTCAGTGACATCATTCATAGGGTCACAAAAGGTTTTTTTCTTTTACGACATATTACATGTAAAAGTATTTATTAACGAGTATTAGACTTTTATTTAAAAATGTAATAAAAGTATTAGACTTTTATTTAAAAATGCATTTATTGATGAGTATTTATGATGCAATGAATGATTATGCAAGTGTAATAAGAAATGGTGAAATTAAATGTGCATATGCATTGGAGATAATTAATTCTTGGAACAGCTTCGCCAATAACATCATTCATAGAGTCACAAAAGGTTTTTTTCTTTTATGACATGATTACATTTGAAAGTATCTAACATGATTGCATTATGTAATCACATGATCAAGAAAACCTAAAACTTGTTGCTTAGGATCTCCAACAGGTACGATGTCTCACTTTAGGGATCGAGCTGCATCAATCATGTCATCCACCTCTCGTTAAGCCAAGCCATCTGAACTTGTTCAGTGAGGTGCTGATGTTTTTCTTGGTCGTTCAGACGTGCTTAGTCGATTGTCGCTTGCCAATCTAGTTGGGATTGCTCGAAAGCCCTTGTTAGTTCATTGATATGACCCTGATGATCTTAAAGAGACTATTCTAACTCCTAGATTCTGTGAATGAAGGCTTTATTTTCAACCCTGACGACTATTGCATCTCGCATTTAGGCCTCGAGTCTTTGATTACTTATGGGTAGGTGGAAGCAAGAGCACATGCCCTCATAAATTTTTCTTTGCTGGTTCTGACTTCCTCTCTTTGCTGATTCTGCTCACGACTGAGAGTGGCAACTTGAAAATTTATTCCCTAAGAAAGTGACTTTTTGGGATATAGTAAATATTTTTAGGTTGACCCTTGTCAAGTTACCTTTCTAACGATATCTTGTCTACCCTCTAAAGCCTTCAAACCAATTTAGAATAAATTCGGGAAGTAGGATAGCTCATGCTGTCCCCTATTTTTGGTTATGGTCAAAATTGAGTTATTTTCCTAAATTTCATCTCGAGACATTCAAATGTCTCCATATCACCCTAATCAGACTCGAGAATATACTTTGACCTCCCATAGGCTTGTATCAAGGCACAAGCATATTTTACATCTTTACCATCCCATTCATAATAATTTCTTTTGGCAAAAGTTGTCAAATGCTCACACATTTCCTAAATCACAAAGTTTTGTCAACTTATGTTTTCCAACTCGACTTCTCTAAAGAGTGTCAGACGTGTCATTTTTGGGGATACTCTAACCCTGACCTTTTGAGGGGATACTCCAACCTCGTTTTTCAAAATGTCGAGATTGAAAAATCTTTCTTTGTCAAAATGATTTGTCATCCACGGCGATACTCTAATCCCATTCTTCCAAGGGGATACTCTAACCCCGCTCTTCAAAATTGTCAGGATTTAAAAATCCTCCTTTGTCAAAATTATTTATCATCCATGGGGATACTCCAAGCCCATCTTTCCAAGGGGATACTTTAACCCTATCTTTTAACTACAATTAAATTTTTCTCCTTTTCGGACTTCTATGAATATGTCAAACAAACCTCATTCAATCAAGAAACCCTGATGCATCATGAAAATTATCGATTTGGTTATTCCCAGATAATCAATGCCAATTGCGAGATAAATTCCAATAGTCCATCTATTCTTTTTATCATTGCATTGAATGATCCATGTTATGTTACTTCATTTGTTGCCTTACTAATGTGATTTCTTTGTGATGAT
>JBBYHK010507529.1:0-13679 GCA_038382065.1 Adansonia grandidieri | reverse complement strand
AATATGTAATGGTTGGGAATAAGTGTTTTGGGCTATTTTTGGGTGGTGAGTGAATAGCTACAAAATTTGGTTTCCTTGATGTGTGAATGTGTTTTTGGAAGCTAAAACAAGTTGAAATCTAAAAGTCCCTTAGCTGAGATATAATTGGTTTATTTATACCAGTATTTTGGAGCCAAATTAGAGGTGTTTTTTTACATTTCTTAAGGGGGACAAAGTGATGTCAGCTTGATGGCTATAGAGTGGCTGTAGGGAGCAACTTGCTACCGATGTGATGGACATAGGGTGGCTAATTTAAATGTTCAAATAATTTTCCTACAAATAAGGTGGCTAATGGTGATCTGGGTCAACAAACTAAGGGGTAGGGTGATCATGTGACATTGAACTTTTTTTATCTAATTTAGACTTCAAAAATGTTTGCATTAATTCAAAAGTCCAAATTCATAATCTAATATGGGTTTTAATCTTTTTTGATATAAAGAAATGAGTTAAAATCGAGTTTTGGTTTAATTATGGACGAGTAAAAATGCCCAGACCGTGGACAATGGCTTATATGTATCGATACATTGTAGAATGTATCGATACATTTGGTCCAAAAACCTTGAGTGTATCGATACATTTGGTCCAAAAACCTTGAGTGTATCGATACAATGAACATTGTATCGATACAATGATCATTATATATGAACCATTGTATCGATACATGATGATATGTATCGATACATTTCTTTACAGAATGCACCTTTGGGTCTTAGCATGGCCTAGTATCGATACATGAGCTCTTGTATCGATACATAAGCTTATGCATCGATACATTTAAATGTTGTATCAAAACATATAAAGACATTTCAAATTTTTGGATCATTGGAGCATTGTATCAATACGTTCAAGCAAAATTATGAATTTTCTCATATATTTTATCCTCGGACACCTCGAACTACGTTCTTTGATGCCATATCTTTGCATTTATCTTTGATATGATCCATAGGCCTTCTTGACCTCCTTAAAATATTTTTTCGCTGGGTGACCCCCTTTTACGTCCATGCCCCAGGTTGCTAAAAAAATTAACCTGGACTAAATAAAGTGTCTATAGTTGCTCTTCATTGATCGTTGCTGAGAATCAGGAATAAGGCAAAGACAAATAGACACTATTTTGTCTGGGGTGGAATGATGCTTCCCTCAACACTAGTGTGTTAGGTTTTCTAAAGTTTGACCCCCTTAGGTAGGTGCAGAGTATCATGGATTTTTTATGTGGGTGCCGCCAACTTGTGCGGACTTTGACTTAAACTTGGGTGCCACCAGCTCATGTCGGCTTTGATTCAAGTGCCGCTAGCTTGTCCAGGCTTTGACTTATACTTGGGTGCCACCAACTCGTGTAGGCTTTGATTCAAGTGCTGCCAGCTTGTGCAGGCTGTGACTTATACTTGGGTGCCACCAGCTCGTGTGGGCTTTGATTTGAGTGCTGCCAGCTTGTGTGGGCTTTAACTCAAGTGCCGCCAGCTTGTGTAGGCTTTGACTTAGACTTAGGTGCCACCAGCTTGTGTGGGCTTTGACTCGGGTGCCGCCAACTTGTGTGGGCTTTGAAGAGGTGCCACTGACTTGTGGGCTTTGAATAGGGTGCCATCAACTTGTGGGCTTTGAAGGGATGCCACTGACTTTTGGGCTTTGAAGGGGTGCCACCGACTTCTAGGCTTTGAAAAGGGTGCCACAACTTATAGGCTTTGAAAAAGGTGCCACTAACTTCTAGGCATTAAAAAGGTTGCCACTGGCTTATGGGCTTTAAAAAAGTGCCATTGACTTGTGGGCTTTGAAGGGGTGCCACTAACTTGTGGGCTTTAAGAAAGGTGCCATCAACTTATGGGCTTTAAAGGGATGCCACTGACTTATGGGCTTTGAAGAGATGCCACTGATTTATGGGCTTTAAAGGGGGGCCACTGATTTTTGGGCTTTAGAGAGGGTGCCACCGACTTGTGGTCTTTGAAGGGATGCCACTGACTTGTGGGCTTTGAAGTGGTGCCACTGACTTATGGGATTTGAAAAGGGTGCCACCAACTTATGGGCTTTAAAGGGATGCCACTGACTTATGGGCTTTGAAGGGGTGCCATTGACTCATGGGCTTTGAAAAGGGTGCCACTGACTTGTGGGCTTTTGGAAAGATGCCACTGACTTGTGGGCTTTAAAGAGGATGCAACTGACTTGTGGGCTTTGCAAAGGGTGTTATTGACTTGTGGGCTTTGAAAAGGTGCCACAGACTTGTGGGCTTTGAAAAGGGTGCCATTGACTTGTGGGCTTTTGGAAAGGTGCCACTGACTTGGTTGCTAAAAAAATTAGCCCAGACAAAATACGGTGTCTACAGTGTGTGAAAGGATCAAGATAGGATACCATCAAAGTGATTGACAAGATCTGAGGATCACATGGACTAATTGGGATAGTACCAAAAGGGAATCATTCACTAAGAGATATAGAGATATTGCTCTTCTACTTCAAGTTCATTTGGATGTCAGTTTGTTACAAACGGTCTCTTAGTTTTGGAATCCAACATATCGATGTTTCATTTTTAGTCATAAGGATTTAGTTCCCATGGTAATGAATACACTGTGTTACTCAACATTGAAAGGGCAAAGGTCGATAGGATATACTGCAAAGCATTGAATCCTCTAACCTTTAAGACAAGATTGGCTCAAATCCTCGGGGCAATGGAGTCTTAGATTAAGAGTCATATCAAAACAAAGAGGAACAGTGAATGCATTTATGGGCCAGTTTAAGAGAAGCAATGGGGAGTACCGTTGACATCCAAAAAATCCAAGATATCTATGCTTTGGCAATATAAGGTCAGGTTATATTCCTAAAGACATTAGGCTATGTTGAAGCTATGGTAGCAGATGTTTTTTCTTGCTTGTGGTGCAACATTAATCCCACACTAGCTATCCTTGTCGAAACTATTCAAGCTCTTAAATTTTGTAAGAAAATGGAAATGGGCTATTTCATCGGATGTGCACTACTCTTTCACATTTGGCTCATCAGTCACTTTAGCCTGAAAGAAAGTAGGATGTCGCACTACTTCTTACCCTGTTTTAGCCCTATCTCTAAAGTACTCGAAAAGAAATGGCCTCAAGATAAATATGAAGAGCAATGGTTCCAAAAATTTTGGAACCTCAAAGGGGATGAGGTAACATGGAAGGCTTCTTGGATTTTCCAACAAACAATCATATACCAATGCAGAGATTACCGTTTTGTACCACTTATGGGATTATAGAGAAGTACTAGCTATGCCCTCTTTTAGTTCTTCGACAATTTTAGTGCCATTAATCTATCCTCTTCATCTAAGACTTAGAGTTGTGGGATTTCGATTATGGCAAGCCCAACTACAAGTTAAAAGTCTAGATAGCCTTTTAAGCATGAAACAAACATGTTGCATGGAGAGATATTGGAGAAGAAGTAGTATGACCCTAAGATATGATGAATGGAGGATCCATCGCATTAATGATGCCATGCCCTTGTTTGGTATTAGGACATTACAAATTCCAATTGATGAATTTCCCTTTGAGGTTGAATTGCTCAAGCGAGAGTTCGAACAAGAGAAGGCGACCTTTGCCAAGGAGATTACTCGATTAAAAGAGGAAAATAGTCAATTGAAATGGATCTCTATCTCACGGATGGCAAGATAAATAGGGTTGTCAAGGAAAAAAACCACCTCAATAAGGATCTTGAGAGCTTGAAAAGAGACTATGTGGCGCTTAACAAAGCAAGCAAGTCCTGAAGGCTTAGAAAGTCATCGACTACGTGGAGGACAAAAATTATTGCTCCCAAGAAGGAACTACACCAATAGAAAGAAACTGCTAGGGCCAATAGGGAGAAGCTTATTAGAGCCCAGGCTCTTGCATTAACTTATCAAAAGAGGAATGAATGGTTAGAGGCTAGAGTTTGGGATTTGAAAGCAAGCCATGCTAAAAATAGAGTTCTGACACTCAAAATCCAAGACTTAGAACATTCACTTCAAGCTCGCCAAGACCACATCGATGCACTAGTGAAAGCCTCCAAACAACGGGACCAGGAATGGCTTCAAGTGGTTGATCACATACACCAAAACCATCAGGACTATAATTGCCATCTCACAAAGCAGATCCAAGTAGCTTAGTTAGAGGCCGAGAACATGATGGATATAGCCCGATCCCTGACACATTATATCTTCCCCACCGAAGCCCATGAGTGAGAGTTGTTGTATTTCTTGGACCATGTAATCAAGCAATGTAACCGTGTCAAGCATTTTTAGATGTGATCACATGTAATTAAGACATTTTGTTGCTTTAATGAAAGAGGCTATTGGTGGAGCTATCCCTTTACCTAATTATCCTTTTTGCATTTGCATAATTAACCTAATATTTTCAAGGTTTTTATTCATTCATCCTCACTGCATCAAACATGTGCATGAACATACCATAAAGGCCTAATACAAAATAATGTAAAGTGAAGGTGATCCAAAACATAAAATTTATAATTCGTCATCGGTACAACATTCACAATCATTAAAAAGTGATGAAAACGATCACCAAACCTGCATAAAAAACTTAAACTCATGTATAGAGAGTCCCAAGAGCAAGCACTCCATAAGAATAAGGAACTTCAAGCACAGATCGTAGAGCTAACCAAATTGTTGTCCAATGCATTGAAGGAAAAAGGGGAAATAAGCATAGTCGAGATGGGAAAAAAATTGGCCCACCCTGAAAGCAATTTAAATGGTGGTACCAAGGCCACTAATGCTCAAGAAGGGACACTACATGGGCAACACTCTTCGGCAACAAATGTCCCACCATCTCAGCCATTTATTTTTATTAATCCTGTAGCCGTATCCCACGTAATTCAAAGATTTCAAGACATGGGCTCTTCACCGTTAAGGCCTATAATCTCGGACCTTGATGAGCACATGGAGCAAGAAAAGGCAAAGAGGCCCTTAGAAAATGATGAGGACTTAGACATGTATAACTCATTAGAGAACACCTTCGAGTAGTGGAATGAAGCAACAAATTTGGAATCATAGACGTAAAAGTCATTAGGGCTAGTTTCCAGCCTCATCATCCTGCCTAAGTTTAAATTACCTGATTTTGAAAAATACAATGGGACCATTAACCTTAGTGCCCATCTTCACATGTACTGTCGTAAAATAGTGGGACATGAAGAGAACGAGAAGCTGCTGATCCATTGCTTCCAAGATAGCCTGACTAGGGCAGCCCTTCGATGGTACATAGGACTTGATCCTACGAGAATTCAAACATAGGTAGACTTGGCATTCACATTCCTTGAACAGTATAATCATATGTCTGATTGGGTTCCAGATCGTCTTTCTCTCATGAACATAGAGAAGAAATCTTTTAAGAGTTTTAGACAGTATGCTCAAAGATGAAGGGAAGATGCAGCTTAAGTTCACCCTCTTCTAACTAAAAAAGAAATGGCAATTATGTTTGTTGGCACCCTACAAGCTCCTTACTATAAAAGGCTAGTAGGAAGCGCCTCAAAAAATTTTATCGATATGGTCATATTAGGTGAAATGATTGAGAATGCCGTTAAGAGTGGTAGGATATCTATTGGGGAAGCATCTGGACCAGCCAAAAAGATAGCAAACAAAGGTAAGGAAAGGGAAGTGAATGCTGTAGGTGAGAACCGTGCTAGGTTTAATCAAAGCATACAACAAGCACAACTTATATACTTCCCAAACATATTAATTATGGGTCTTACCCCTTACTCATTAGCACTGTAACTAGTCCATGCTATTGGGTTTGCTCCTACAATGAACTTTGAACCAAATCTCATGCAAAGTGCAATCCAGAATGCACAGCCCCGCAATATGCACAATACGAGAGCTTCGAAAAACCAACAAGCATCCTAAGAAATGGAACACTTTGAACTACTCCTTTACTCATATAAAGAGATCTACTCTCACTTATTGGCAGGCAAACTGGTGGCTCCAGTATTCATGAACCCAAGATCACCACCATACCCCAAATGGTATGATGAGAATGCTTATTTTGAATACCACGTAGGAGCGTGAGGCCGTTCCATTGAAAATTGCATCTCTTTCAAAAGAAAGGTGCAGGGTTTATTAGAAAAAAAGTGATCAAGATTGAGCAAGATCCTAGACCCAATGTGGGAGCCAACCCCTTCCCTAATCATGTTGAACCAAGAGTGAATGCAATAATCGATGAAAAAGGCTGTTAAATTAAAAGAAGTATGGTAGAAGTCAAAACCCTAATGAGTAAGGTCTGGTAGGCTTTCGTGAAAATCAAAATAGTAACAGATAACAAAAGTCAAAGAAAAAATGACATTGATGCATCTTGCTACCATTATGGTCAAGAACACGACTTGCAACATTGTCCACTATTCTTAAAGATGGTCCAAGGGATGATGAATCGGTTAGAAATTGAATTCTACGAGGAGTGGGATGGACATGATGATTAATCTATTAATGCTACTGATAAGGAGAGACCCACTGATGGTCAGATCTCTAGTTGTCTGTCTCTTATGGGCATGAGGAAAAGAGATAATGAAAGTTTTAGGCAGTACGCTACAAGATGGATGGAGGAGGCTGCCCAGATTCATCCCTTATTAATACAAAAAGTGATGATTGTTAGATTCATTGGCACGTTGCAAGCCTCTTATTACAAAAAGCTAGCAAAAAATTTCCCAAAGAACTTCGCAAATGTTGCCATACTCTGTGGAAAGATCGATAAGGCCATGAAAAATGAATTAAAAAGAAAATGCATCTGCAAAAACAAAAGGAAAGGAAAGATGGAGGTTAGTAAGCAATCAAAATCCAACACTACAGCCAGTTTATCTCAAACTCATGCTAAGTTAGACTTAAAGGAAATGACCATTGAAGAAAACTGCACGATTATGGAAAATATAGAAGAAGTTCAGACGCCAATGAATTTAGTTTGGCAAATCCTAGTGCAAACTAAGTTACTTAATGCAATCAAGAAGATAAAGGAAAAGATTGACAATTTTTGTGACTTTCATACTATTTGCAACTATACTCTTCAAACATGCAAAGAGTTTCGCATAATGGTTCAAAAAATGATGAACGAGGTTAGCATTGAATTCTATGATGAAAAGCAAGCCCTATATACCAAGTCTGCAAATGCAACACCATTTGTTAATGCATTAGAAGAAAAAAAGGACAACTCCCTTACAGGATTGGAAAGCCATTGATTTTGTACAATAATCGACCAATGCAACACCATTTGTTAATGTATTAGAAGAAGAAGAGGATAACTCCCTTACAGGATTGGAAGGCTGTTGATTTTGTACAACAATTGACCAAGAGTTAAAGTTGACCCTATTCAGCTTCTACCAAAGATAATCATTCAACTTCCATTTCCCTTCTCGTATAAAGATGATAAAGCAGTTCCTTGAACTATAAAAGCAAAACCTTAATCATCAAAGAATCTAGCCAACAAGTAATGAGTGTTGACCTTTTAAGGGTAAGTCACCTAACTCAAAGCGACTGATGTTATGACCCAACAGCATCAAAAAATAGCACTCGATAAAAAAATGCCAATCTCATTTCTCAAGCATCGAAGTCTGCAATAAAGAACTTAGATTTGATAGCTGTTAAGGATCCATTGAGCGAGAAAAAAGCTACGAAATTCCTTAAATTCATCAAGCATAGTGAATATAGCATCGTCGATCAGTTAAACAAGAAACCCACTAAGATATCATGTTGTCATTGTTGTTGAATTCAGAAGCTCATAGGAATGCCCTCTTCGAGGTTCTGAATGAGGATAATCTGCCTCCCGACATCTCTATAGGTCAGTTGAATTGCCTAGTGAACAATATCACCACCAATAATTACATATCTTTCAGCGATGATGAAAGCCCAAACGGAGGAAGAGGAAATTACAAAGCCCTCCATATCACCACATATTATAAAGGCATCACGTTGCCCAAGGTGCTGTAATGCCTATGTCATGCTTGAACAAGCTCTCTGTAGACACATCTCATATCCAAAATAGTCATACGATTGTGCGAACATTGGATGGAACTTGCTGAAACATTATCGAGAACAGCACCATTCCACTCCAAATTAGCCCATGTACTTACGAAGTTGACTTCCATGTGATGGACATTGCTCTATCATATAACTGCCTATTGGGAAAGCTGTGGATTCATTCTGCTAGAGCAGTGCCATCATTTTTGCACCAAAATCTAAAATTTATCATTGAGAATAAAGTTATTTGTATTGGAAGAAAAGAAGATATCATTGCTGCTACCTTAACTGATGCCCCATATGTCAAACCCGATGAAGACAGCCCAAAATCCTCTTTCTAGGCCTTTGAAATTGTTAACGTAACTTATATCAAAGAAGGATTACCAGTAGTTCAGCCTCGCCTATCAGAGAGTACTCATATGGATTTGGAGTTAACTATCGATAAAGGTGTCTAAGCTGGAAAGGGACTCGGGAAATGCCTTTAAAAAATTGCAAAAGCCTTAAAAGTGGTCAACTAAATCAACAAAAGAGGGTTGGGATTCAAGCCCAGTGCACAGCGAAAAAGAAAGCAAACTCAGGAGACCCGTGAAAGAAAAATGGTTCATTTATTAGGACGAGACATAGAGGATGAGCCAATGATTTTCCCACCACTTTTGGAAAGTTTCCACCTAGGGGGACATGTAAATACTAGCTTCACTAGTGATATGCTCATATTGAACAAACCATTCAGGGATATCTCCATCAATATGATTGGCGAGCCAAAGAAGTCAACTATAAGTCTGAAGACTGGCCTATGCCCTCTAGGGTTTGTTCCAAGTGATTAGATTGAGACTGAGATTTCTATACTATTCAAGTCTATTTCAAAGTAATGCTGTGAACTAAACCTACATGCTCTCACCTAAAAGCATTATAGGATCTTCTATATGGGCAGCTTTTATTAAGTATTATCAATGAAAATGACTAAGCATTTTGCATTCATTCTTTGTGTTCATAATTTTTGTTGACCTTAGACTCTTTTTTTCTTTTCTTTTCTTCCGCCTATATTGTTCTTTTCCATATTTTTAGGAACCCCAACAAAGGTGACATGAATGTTCATACTGAAACCTTAGAAATTGATTTCGAGCAACTAATCTATGCCGATGAGGTCGAATCTGAAGAAGACCCTAAAGAGAACCCATACCCTTAGACTTATTGAAACTAGTTAAATAGGAAAAAAAATGAATATTACTAAGAAATCTACTAAAACCACAAACCTTATAACAGAAGAAGACTTAAAAGAAGTCAAAATCGAAACCTTTATAAAACCATTAACTCGAGCTAAACTAAGAAGTCTCCTTCAGGAATATTGAGATATGTTTACTTGGTCCTATCAAGATATGCTTGGACTAGATACCAATATTATGGTTCATAAACTTCCCTTTAAACCTGAATACAAACCAGTCCAGCAAAAGTTAAGGAGGATGAAACCAGAAATACTTTTTAAGATCAAGGAAGAAGTCAAGAAGCAATTTGAATAGGATTTCTTGAGGTAGCCAAATATCTTAAATAGGTAGCCAACATAGTCCCAGTTCCTAAGAAAGATGGCAAAGTGCGAATATGTGTGGACTATAAGGACCTAAATTGAGCTAGCCCCAAGGATAATTTTTCTCTACTTCACATTGATACTTTAGTAGACAACACTACCAAAAGTGCATTATTTTCTTTCATGGATGGGTTTTTCTGCTATAATCAAATCAAAATGGTAGCTGAAGACATGGAAAAGACCACTTTAGTGACCATGTAGGGAACTTTTTATTATAAAGTGATGCCTTTCAGGTTAAAAAAAATACCAGGGTAACATACCAAAGGGCTATGGTAACATTGTTCCATGACCTTATGCACAAAGAAATAGAGGTCTACGTGGATTACAAGATCGCCAAATTAACATAAGAGAGTATACATGTTACCATTCTATGAAAACTCTTTAAAAGGCTTTGCAAATACCAACTCAAGCTAAATCCTACCAAATGCACATTTTATGTCACCTTTAGTAAATTATAGGGGTTCATTTTGAGCAAAAAAGGAATAGAGGTAGATCTTGACAAGGTTAAGGCTATTCAAACCTACCACCACCTCGATCTCAAATGAAAGTGAGAAGTTTCTTAGGAAGACTAAACTACATAGCCTAATTCATATCTTAATTGACCGATAAATGTGATCCAATCTTTAGGATCTTAAAAGAATATAATCCTGGAGAATAGAATCAAGAATGCCAAGAAGCTTTCAATAAGGTCAAACATTACCTTTCGAACCTTCAGTACTTGTGCCACCAATGCCCAGACCACCACTAATTCTATATCTATCAATCCTAAACAAGTTGATAGGCTGTGTATTAGGACTACATGATGAATTAGGAAAGAAGGAATAAGCTGTCTATTACTTAAGCAAGAAATTTACAAAATATGAAAATAATTATCCATTCATAGAAAAGCTATGTTGCACTTTAGCTTAGATAGCCTGAAGGTTAAGGTAACACATGCTGTACCACACCACATGGTTAATCACTAAGCTTGATCCTATAAGTATTTGTATGAAGCCCCTACCTTGTCCGAGAGATTAGCCAGATGGCAAGTTATGCTTTCTGAGTATGACATCGTGTATGTGAACTAGAAAGCCATTAAAGGTAATGCAATAGTAGACTTTTTGGCAAGCTGAGTCATAGACGACTATCAGCTTTTAAACTTTGAGTTCCCTGACAAGGACTTGTTATGCATATCTGAGGCAGAGAACACTATCAAGTGTGGGTCATCATGGAGGATGTACTTTGATAGAGCTTTAAACACACTGGGGCATGGAATTGGGACAATTTTCATCTTGCCTAAGGGAAACCATTGCCTTTTCACTGCCAAATTAAACTTTGATTGCACCAACAATAAAGCTGAATATGAATGCTGCAGCATAGGGCTCCAAGCAACGATTGAAAAGGGCATTCAAACATTGTAAGTGTTTAGAGATTTAGCCCTTATTATTTACCAACTGAAGGGAGAATGGCAAATACATGATGCTAAATTGATCCACTATAGGAATCTGATGATATTAGCTTTCAAATCTACCTCAAGAAAGGAACCAAATTGCTGATGCCTTGGCCACTTTTATCTTTCATGTTTAAAGCCAATCGAGAATTAGACATTACTCTTATCCAAATGAGTATCTTCTCAACCCCGGCACATTGCTAGAAATTGAAGAAGAGAAAGACAGTTTACCATGGTATCATGACATCTTTCGATACATCAAGAATCAATCGTACCTAGAAGGTGCCACTGAAATGGATAATAGAACCATCAGATGATTAACTGCAAACTTCATTTTAGATAGTGAGATTTTGTACAAGAAAAGCTAGGATCAGGTGTTACTCTTATGTGTGGATGCCTCTAAAGCCAAAAGAATACTTGAATAAATTTAAGAAGGGATTTATGGTATGCATGCTAATAGATACCGAATAGCAAAACAAGTCATGCGATTAGGTTATTATTAGTTGACTCTCGAAAAAGATTACATTGACTATGCTAGAAATGTCACAAATGCCAAATCTATGCTGACAAGATCCATGTCTCATCGACACCTCTACATGTTATGTAAGCTCTATGGCCTTTCTCTTTTTGGGGCATAAACATGATTGGACTAATTACCCCCAAGGCTTCTAATGGGCATCGCTTCATTTTGGTCATGATCGATTAATTCACCAAATGGGTAGAGACAGCTTCTTATGCCAATGTCACTAGATCTATCATGTGCAAATTTATGAAACAAGACATCATCTGTAGATATGGTCTTCCTGAATAGATCATCACTAATAATGCACACAACCTAAAAAATAAGATGATACAAGTAGTATGCCCTTAGTTCAAGATTCAGCATTGAAACTCCATCCCATAACATCCGAAGATGAATGGGGCAACTAAAGTAGCCAACAAGAATATCAAGAAGATAGTTGAAAAAATAGCTGAGAAGTACAAGGATTAGCATGAAAAGTTGCCTTTTGCCTTAAACGCCTATCGCATATTAGTATGAACTTCCACAAGTATTACCCTATTCTCTTTGGTCTACAGCATAGAGGTTGTCTTGCCAATTAAAGTTAAAATCCCTTCACTTCGAGTCTTGATGGAATCATAACTTAAAGATGCTGAATAGGTTAAAAACCGATACAAACAGCTCAATCTCATCAAAGAAAAAAGAATCTAAGCCATCTGCCATGGGCAGATGTATCAAAAATGCATGATGAGAGCCCATGATAGAAAAGTCTATCCTCTTCAATTTCGAGAAGATGACCTGGTGCTTAAGCAAATTCTCTCGATCCAAAAAGATGCTCACAAAAAATGGACCCTAAATTAGGAAGAGCCATACGTGGTGAAATGCATATTTTGTAAAGAAGCTCTAATCTTGACCGAGATGGATGATAGCAACCTGCCCAACCTCGTGATTTTGATTCTGTTAAGAAGTACTATGCCTGAAAGGACTTTATGATGAAAACCCGAAAGGGCCGTATTAAAAAATTTTTTTAGGAAAGTCTAAAATGCCTATGGGCCATATTAAAGAAAATGTAAAAATGAGGCATCAAAGGCCACTCTTCACGGAGTCACCAAGGTTATTCAAATGAATACACAAATCAGTTTCACATTGTTTGCGACAAAGTTAAGGTAAATGGAGAAGCCATAGGTACGTACAAGTTATATTAGAGTGCAAGTATTGATACGAGGCCTTTATTGTGCAAAAAACTTGAATTTTTACATGTAGTATCGATACAAAAAGGTTTGGCATCGATACCTGGCATGATTGTATCGATAAAGACCTTGGCAGTAGCTAAAGTTGTGATTTCTAGCAAAATGTATGGATACAGAAGCATGAGTATCGATACAAATCCATAGAGTATCGATACTGGCCTCTAAGTCTCAAGACTGAAAACATTTTTTGCTCTTAGTATCGATACATAACTCATTGTATCGATATTCAAGAGTAAAAAGTACCTTGTGTATTGATACAATATGTTTTGTATCGATACACCAAGGTTTTTTTCCCTAGTTCAAACCATTTTTTAGCCTTTAAAAACCCGATTTAAACATGTTTTTGCACCAAGGAACTATCATAAAACATTGCAAACCTTAACTATGGGTTCATTAACAAATTCTAAAAAAATTTTGGAGTCTAAACAATTAATGACAAAGGTCACTTTCATAAGATATATAGGTGTAAAGGGTATGGCAGGCATATCTCTAGCTGCAGGCTTTCATAGCCTTTTTGCTTCCTTGTACAGCATGGTAGAACCAGTAAAAAAAAGTCAACTGAGCATGGCAGCTGGAGGTATCCCCTGGTGCAGAAAAAAAAAATGTCTTTTGCATTATCTTCAAAAATAAGGGACTAAACAAAAAAAAGAGGAAAAAAGGACCAGTTATCTTAAAAAAAAACTTTCAGCTATCAAAAAATCTCTCCAATGATCCTAAAATACTCTTCATTCATCCCCACAAATCTTTCAGCTAATTTAGCTTCAAAAACTCACCAAAACACTATTTTATTGCCTTTTACCCTCAACCAACCTTTATTCCCGTAGCTCCCTAAATCCGCCACTATAACACCTTTAAAAACTCAACCTTTCAACCTTAAAACACCCATCAGTAATCATATTACTAGAAAGCTTCTTTCTTTCACCCTTATCGTGCTAAACAAA
>JBBYHK010507508.1:0-13681 GCA_038382065.1 Adansonia grandidieri | reverse complement strand
CATTTTTGACTCATCCACCATTAATCCAAAACTCGATTTTAACTCATTTCTTTGCATCAGGAAAGATTAAAACACATATCAAATTATGAATTTTGAATTAATCAAAACATTTTTTCAAGTCTAAATTAGATCAAAAGGGTCAATATCATTTGATCACCCTACTCTTCCCTAGTTGTTGGCCAATATCACCATTACCCACCCTATTTGCTGGAAAATCATTTCAGTATTTAAACCAGCCACCCTATGCCCATCACATTGGTAGCAAGTTGCTTCCTACAGCCACCATGCTGACATCACTTTGTCCTATGAAGTTTCACTCAAATTCTTCATATTAAGTTCTGAGAAAGAAAAGCTTTGATCTCGCATAACAAAGCCAAATCACTTTTGCAAGGAGAATATCACCAATATATAGGACTAAAATTATGATTTTAGTCCCACACTTTAAAGTATAAACAATGATTAACAACGTTTTCGTAAAACCAAATGATGTCCCAACATTGTTAAATGTTACATACCATTGGTGGGATACTTGTTTTAGTCTATATATTGATCTTTCAAAAAAATCTCAAGGTAGAATCATGTATACCTTTTCTCAAGATCCCTATTCAAGTAAATTGTTTTCACCACCATTTAATATAACTTTCAATCAAAATGATTTACAAGGCTATGATAATTCTTAATTAAACTTTTTTTAAAAATTGGAGAGAAAGATCCATGGTAATTAGTACCTCCTTTGATTGAAACCTCTAACCATTAGTCTAATCTTATATAATTCAAAATTACCAAAAGGCAATTCAATGAGTTACTAGACTGGATTATTAGCCATTGTTCCATCTCTTTTATTATAACTTTATGCCAAAGTGTGACATTTGCATTATTCATGGCTAGTAAAAACGAGATCATCTTTATGTCCAACATCAAAATTAGACTTTTGTAGGTATACAATCAAGTCATAGAAATGGCTAGTTTTTTACCCATTAAATCTCTTAATTCTATAATCATTTGTACATTTGTACACCTTTAGCCAGTGAGATTAATGATTTATTGTAAAGGTTGTATATGATTTGATTGCTCTCCAATTAATTCTGTATGTTTATTTTGAGAAACAATCAAGTCCTCTACAAAAAATAATATAAATAAATTTATTCCTCAATGTCAACCTTAAGAGGAAAGTCATTCCCACTGGACTCATGATCTATAAGAAACTTAACATTTTCAACTTCAATAATTCTAGTTGAATATGAGAGATATTTAAAACTTACATCGCTTTAAGTTGATTGCACAGCCTATGTAGACACCTTATTTTGTCTAAGCTAATTTTTAGCAATCTGAAGCATAGACGTAAGAGGGGGCAATGAGGACGTCAAGAAGGCCTAGGGATCATATCAAAGGTAAATGCAAAGATGTGGCATCAAATGACGTAGTCCAAGGTATCCAGGGACAAAAGATATAAGAAAATTCACAATTTTACTTGAATGTATCGATACATGGTTCTCATGTATCGATACAATGCTCCAATGTGCCAAAAATTTGAAATGTCCCCATTTGTATCGGTATAACATATAGATGTATCGATACATAAGCCTCTGCATCGATACAGGACCTCATGTATCGATACTAGGCCATGCCAGGACCAAAACGTGCATTCTGTAAAGAAATGTATCAATACATATCAACATGTATCGATACAGTGGTTTATAGTATCGATACAATGGTTCATAGTATCGATACAATGATCATTGTATTGATACACACAAGGTTTTTAGACCAAATGTATCGATACATTATGCAATGTATCGATACATGCAGGCCATTTTCACGGTCTGGGCATTTTTGACTCGTCCACCATTGATCTAAAACTCGATTTTAACTCATTTCTTTGCATCAAGAAAGATTAAAACACATATCATATTACGAATTTAGACTTTTGGATTAATCAAAACATTTTTTTAGTCTAAATTGGATCAAAAGGGTTAAGGTCATTTGATCACCCTACTCCTCCTTAGTTGTTGGTCGATGTCACCATCAGCCACCCTAATTGCTGGAAAATTATTTCAGTATTTAAACCAACCACCCTATGTCCATCACATTGGAAGTAAGCTGCCTCCTACAGCCACTCTATAGCCACCATGCTGACATTACCTTGTCCCTCGTGAGAAATAGCCCAAAACACCTCCAATTTAGCTTCAAAAGGCTAGTATAAATGGACCACTTCTATCTTAGCAAAAAAAGGTTAGATTCCAACTCATTTACACTTCCAAAACACATTCACACATCAAAGAAATCCAAATCCCGTAGCTCTTCACTCAGTACCCAAAAACAGCCCTTAAACACTCACTTTCAACCATTACACATTCCAAAAATCACCCTCATCCACATTAGAACCAAAACCTCATTGTTTCTCTTTTTTTCTTGCTTATTTACAATAAGGAAAAGAGAGAAATTCAAGCCATCTCTGTTGCACCAACTATTTGGCCAAAGTTGAAGTTTTGTTGGTATGACTTCCTACTCTATCACTTACATTTTTTTTTGTTTTTTAGCACCTTCATTGTTTTAGTGAGCTCTTCATGTTTCCATCAATCTCTTAGGATTATCATGCATTATTGTGGCATTTGGTTGTGGTAGTTTAAGATTTGGATGCCTTAATGCCCCTTTATGCGCAAAATGACTCATTGCATCCTCATTAGTTTGATATCTCTTACTCATGCATTTTATGCCATGTCCATGCATCTTGTTATCCTTAATCCATGTATGAATCATTAGCCTAACATATTTCAAGCATATTTACACATTAACTTGCATGAATCATTCTCATTTTCAGCATCCATAACATTTTCTTGTCAAAGTGCACAACACTTTCTTTGTCTAGGCTATAAGTAAAATTAGCATCCCCATTCATGTTATGTGCCATCCTCTTGTATGTTTGTTGTCAAAATGCATGTTTGATGGCTGATAGAAACTAATTTTCGAAACCCCCCAAGCCAAGCATGTTAACCTCAACCAATGAAGATTAGCATGGACGTAGCATTTTCCTTAAAGCTAGCAAAATATCTTGGAGAAAATTAAGTTTTCTAGATCCGGAATCTTAGTTAAACAAGCTCAAATCTTCTGATTTTGAAATGAAAATGGTCTTACAATTATTCCCTAAATGTTTGTGCCTTTTTCTTGAGTCAAAACCTTGAGTGGTGCGATCGACGAGTTGTTTCATCATCCCAAACTACTCCGGGGCTGTGCAAATGAGCTTGTGATGCTCATGCCACTCTTTCCCTTCAGTCATAGACGTTCAAATGTCAATGACTCGAGTTTGGACCCGTAGACATAAAAAAATAAGAGATATCCCCTGCTTTGCTTTGTTCCCTGCTGGCAGCATAGTTGTTACAAATTTAAAAATCATTTTAAAATCCTAAATGATTTTCAGTGAATTTTATGATATTTTTCTCAGAAAGCGTGTCAAAATACCTTTAAAATGAGGTCTTGTTCACCCCTAGATCATTCCGGATGAGAGAGTTATAATTTTTCAAGTCTAAACTATCAGGAACCTTTGGAATCCGAACATGTATTCTGGTTGGGCCATTCAGGCCCACTAAATGATTTTTCCAAAATTTTCAAACATTTTTTCTAAAAAGTTCATGAAATTGCCTTTCTGCAAAGGTATTATTTTTAATTTTCCAATACCAAATAAGTCCAGAATGATTTTTCAAAATTTGACACACCTTGTTCCTCGTATGCACTGCTAGCAGCAAAGTTAATCCAAATTTGAAAATTTATTCTCTTGGAAAGTGACTTTTTAGGGTAGTGGGAATATTTTTAGGATGACCCTCATCGAGTCACCTTTCTAACGGTATCTTGTCCACCTTCTAAATCCTTCGAATCAATTTAGAATAAATTCGGCAAGCAAGATAGTGCGATGTTGTCCCCTATTTTCGGTTTTGGTCAAAATCGAGTTGTTTTTCCAAATTTCGTCTCGAGACATTTGAATGTCTCTATGTCAACCCGATTAGACTCGAGAACATTCTTTGACCTCCCATTGACTCGTATCAAGGCACAAACACATTTTACATCTTTACTATCCTCATTCATAATAATTTGTTTTACCTAAGTTGTCAAAATGCTCACCCGTCTTTTAAATCACAATATTTTATCAACTTAGTTTTTTTTCAAATTCAACTTCTTTAAAGAGTGTCAGACGTGTCACTTTCGGGGATACTCCAACCCCGCTCTTCAAATTTGTCAAGATCTAAAAAAAACCTTCTTTTGTCAAAATGATTTGTCATCCACGAGGATACTCCAACCCTAACCTTCCAAGAGGATACTCTAACCTCGCTTGTCAAAATTGTCAAGATTAAAAGAAACCTCATTTCATCAAAATTATTTGTTAACCACGGGGATAATCCAACCCCACCTTTCCGAAGGGATACTCTAACCCTGTCTTTCAACTACATCAAATTTTTTTATCGCCTTCTCAGACTTCTATGAATGTATCAAACAAACCTTGTTTAATCAAGAAACCCAGATGCATCTCGAAAATTGTCGATTCGGTTATTCCTAGATAATCGATGCCAATAGTGAGATAAATTCCAATAGTACATTCCTTTTCTTTATCATTGCATTAAATGATCCATGTTATGTTACTTCATTTATTGTCTTACTAACATGATTTCTTTATGATGATTATTTGCATTCATATTTTCAAATTGTTTCAAATAAAATTAAAGGTAATGTTTCGCGTGGGTATCTCTCTAATGCCCAAAGTGGAATATTCTATTTTCAAAGTAAAATCCAGAGGTCATTTTTATCAAAAATCTCTATATTCCCTATTTTTCCGGGGCGTATATGAGATTAAATCTTTTTCATCAAAACCTGGATGATTTCTATAAGATTCATGCATTAAAAGGGGTTATATCGAAATAATGATAAGTTAAGATCGAAAGAATCGAAACCGAGTAAGACATAGCTAGTAAGGTACCGATTTCGGGTGCTAGTAAGGTACCGATTTTGGGCATCGCGAAGGGGTTCGTACCTCATTGTGCATAACCAACTCCCGAACCTAAACGATGAATCTTGGTATTACATAGACCACGGGGTCGATGCTTTGAGTTTCATAACTCAAAACATATGTTTCAATAGGCATCCGATTATGCCTAGCCCAAAGTGATCGGTGGCGACTCCAAGCGTTGGCCATTTCGTGATGGTCATTGGAGATCAATAAGATAAGCGATTCATCTTATGGTCCCCTTCACTGTACCACAAATCTAGAATCCGTACATTCTCATTGTCATCACATTGTGAATGAAAAGTCTTGTTCAAGGAGACATTTCCAAGTTAGGAACATATTTAAGTCGTACGCTCTCATAAATCCGCGAGGATTCACCCCGGGGTACGTTGCGATAGCCTACAATTGCTAACTGTTCTTAAATCCAGTTTCCTTATGTTTGGGTTATAAGTCTTCACTTTAATTGGAAAACCCAAATTCGTAATGTCTTAAGTTTGATTCCAACTATTCTATAATTCTAAAAACGTTTTAGAAACCAATTTAGTTGGAACTTTCATAAAGACATTACTAGCAATTTTAATCCATCAATAGCAATTTTAATACATCAATAGAATCTTTAAATATTGCAGTAGTTTCTTTAGCTCCCTTTTGTTGACTTGTTAGTTTGTTTTTTTCTCAATGCAACTAACTTAAGTGTCAAACTCAAGAGTTTCAAGAACTTCATCATTGTCAATTCTCCTAAATTTTTATATGGAGATGTGACACAATCTTTATACCACAATTTTGAAGGAGTTTTATCTATAGCACATCTTTACCGTCAAAAATCATATAAATAGTTAACATACTTACTCTCACAATTAGAATCCAAGTTAATGATGAAAAATCCAATAGAATTTTTTTTAAAATTTCAACAATAGAATTTAAAAATTTAAATACAAAAATTTTTTACCTAAAAAAATTTCTAAAATGAAAAATAAAACCCCTTTTAAGGTTTAAAACAAATCTTGATTTCAAAAATAATCCTAGTAGTCCTTAGCAATTTCTGTAGTTGATGTTTTGCCCATTTTTTTTTAGTTTTCTTGACTTTATGAAACCTTAAATGGTTATAGAAATATAATTTATTGAACATAAGTCCGTCCACCATGTATTATGAGGAGCATCACCAAAAAAGATTCATACAAAATGAGTTTACATTTATTTTCGAGTCCCTTTATACTTTAGGCAATCTTTCCTTATGTGTCTAAGTTAAAATAAAATCAAGGACTTGATGTTATTTTCTTTATTGGCATTTGTCCTTTTTCATCTTTATAACACATATACGTAGTTATCACTTTTTACGTTGAGTCACTAGGCTAACTGAATCTAGTTTCTCATTCTTTAATCTCTTTTTCTCTTGAATGCATATAACTGAGAGTTCATTGATTGACTATTTTTTATGTGTGTTTCTCATGGTCATACTCATTGCGAAAAAAGTTGAATATGAAAGTGATAAGAAATTTACTTGAAAAACTCAATTCTGAAGACACATGTTGAGCAACAATGTCTCTCAAATCCCATAATGTGCTCATGCACAATTTTAGAATTGTTGCACTTTATTCCTGAAAGCTTCCTTATCAGGCTGACAGCCAAAACCTTATCAGATTTAATAATCTAGTCTTTAGTGGCTTTACAATACTTCTTGACCATATAACAATTAGGATGAAATCCCAAATTGATTTACTAACATAGGATTTGATGCATATCATCCTTAAGTGATTAGATTCTCCCATTGTATCGAAATCTATTTTCCTTTTGTGCACTTTATTCGTTGAGGATAGGTTATCCATCGAAACACAAAGTCAAATTCCTTACACCAAAAATAGCTTAATTAACTCCTTCATTAGAATAATTTTTATCACTAAATAGCATTTAATTTTAGCAGCCTTATTAATTACGATAGTAGACACTGCTGCAAAATACAAGGAACTATAGTTTAATTGAATATTTTATATTCAAATGTAAATCTAAACCTTCCTATGGTAAAGGTGCATCATGCATATGAATTTACATAACTTTATTGATAAAATAATAACTTTAAAAATACCAAAATCAAATAATCCATACATATGGACCTAGTAAAATTTAACTTTGATGTTATATTGTTTTATCCTTTAACCATTTTACAAAATTAATTATTTTCGTGTATGTCCAAATAACTAATGTTAATGGTCAACATTTTATGGATGCCATTTTCTTTATGTAGTTTTAAAGAAAAAAATTTTATTTTAAATAACTATGATTTTATCTAAATAAATTAACTCAAGATATTGTGGCTACTCTTAAGTTAATAATTTAGAACTTAATAATAACTTCTGACATGTATACATAAAACTTATTGTATATCACGAATAATTCGTTATCAATGTCATTTTTCTTATATAGTTATTTAAAGGAAAACTTTATTTTAAATGACTACCAATTGTCATCTAAATCCACTAACTTAATATGCTGTAGCTACTTTTAAGCTAGTGATTTAGAACTTTAATAATAACATTATTAAAATATACAAAATTCTTTAATTGCATATTAATAATTGTAGCGGAATATAATATTAAATCATGTTAACTTATTGCAATTATAGCATAAATAATTACATATTAATATCATCATTCATATGTAGTTATTTAAAGAAAACTTTATTTTAAATAACTACTAATTTAACTAAATCAATCAACTTAAGATGTTACAGCTATTCCCAAGCAATTGATTTAGATTCTTTATAATAACATAATATATGTATACCATAAATAATTGCATACATGATTTAATAATTCAAATATATACCAAATAAATTCATGGCATAAAACTTTATTGATGTTTACCGCATATAGTTATTTAAAGAAAAATTCTTTATTTTAAATAATTACTAATTTATCTAAATCATGTAACTTAAAATGTTGTGGCTAATGCCAAGCTAGTGATTTAAATCCTTAATAATAACATTAATTTTTTATGTAGTAAAAATTTTCATACTACAACGGAATTTCTAATTATAATGCTATAACTAATTTAAAAACATGATATAATATATGACATGCATCCTTAAGTCACATAAAAATATGTACAAGATTAGAATGTATTTATTTCATGATATATAGATGTTCATATTTACATTGTAATTCCAACAATAAACTTTGTTATACATATATATGCACTTAAGGTTAAGAGTATGAATTTTTTGAATGCTTTACAAGGAGAGTACATACTGCCATAATGTTCTTAACATACCAAAATATTTTATCATGAAATAAAATCATGGAATATTTACACAAGCATATTTATTATTCAATTAAAAACAAATATAAATAATAAATACTTTACATAATTTTAAAATTCCAAAAAAATTACTAAAGAATCAGAAATCACAAAATATTGGGATCTGAAAAAAATCGAGGTCAAAACAAGCTCAAGATGGTGCCGCACGTGTCATACGAGCGACCTAAGGTGTGTGGGCTTTGGCTCGGACAAGTCCTAGCCTTTCTTCTTCCTCTAACCAAGTCGGGCATAAGCCGACTAAATTTTTCTAACCCATTTGGGTTTGTTTATTGTTTTTGGACACTTTTTCGTGTTTTTGAAACTTATTTGTGCAATTAACATCACAAAAACATGATTTAGCATGAAATATACATAGCACATGCATCAATTCTTTATAAAATCACGAAAATCATTATAAAACAATCAAAATTTTATGATTTTCATAACTTTTATTAGACCCGATTTCAATATATAACAAATTTTCTCATTTTAATCTTCTTTTTTTTAATCATAGGACTCAATAACGTAGATAGATGATTAATCTATTAAAAGCCTTTATCAATTTTGATTTTATATAAATTAATTAAAAATTTAGTAATGAAATTTTAATAAAGATAATATACAAACAAATTTATGGTACATACATGAAATATGTTTCGATACATAAATACAAATTATGAAATTAATCATAGCATGTCAAAAATTTAATTTCATGCTTTTACTATATTTATTATAATTCATTTATCCTTAATACGAATTATTTAGTCGTTTATGCATAAACAATATATGCATGAAAAAAATTTATTTTTAACTAATCTTATTGGATGATGTGAAGAACATGGCTAAAAAGCCTGGCTCTAATGCCACATCTAATATTTGATTAAAAATGTACTTCTATCTATTGTTGATCAAGAATGTGACCTCACTCCAAATACACGAAGATGAACACCCTATATAAGCCTTTTAGTCTGTTTCTTTATTTCTAGATAATTACCTTATGATAGTGCATAGCCAATTTATATAGACTAGACTAGAGACCTATACTAGAAGACTAATTAGATTTGTATCCTAATCAAGGAATTTGTATTCTAATTAGTTATTGAAATAGAGTTTAACTCTTACTACTAGAGTTTTAACTTAGATAGGATTTACTAGATAATATAACTTTAATATTAATTAAATATTAATTTCGGTCTACTTAATTATTATATGGTTCACATAAAGTCCAACGTACAGAGGTTCAATGCTGTTAATGAAGGACATGGAGCTGAACAATGGTGTGAGAATGTTTGTGCACAAGATAAACCATAGAAGCTGTAGCTAGTCATGATAACAAATTGATCTATTTAGAGCGGTAGGGACGGAGAGCTATATGGTGATCCAACTAAAGCCCTATTGCAGCCAGAAGTTTCATTTAAAAATACCGAGAGGAATTCAATGAAGCTAACAAGAAGGTTACCCTGGAGTCTGTCCAAACATCTCAACCATTGCAATCTCCAATCCACAGTGCCTTCAAGATTAATTTCGATGAGGCTTTGGACTTAAAGAAGAAAAGAAGAAGGTACATATCATAATCAGAGACTGGAAGACTGTCGTGATGGGGGGTAATGGTAGGGAAACTACAACGTGAAGTGAATGCCTTTGCTGTGAAGGCCAAGGCAGCATGTAAGGCTTTAGAATTTGCGTATAATCTGGGTTTTACACGCGTTATTCTAGAAGGAAATTCACTAGCCACTGTAAAGAGTCTACGAATGGGGAAAACAGACCTGTCTCGCACTGGTCCCATTATTTTTAAGGCCAAGAGGAAATTACACAACTTCAAGCAGTTTATATTTCAGGGTATCCATAGGAGTAGAAATGCAACTGCTCACAGCTTATTAGCTAAACATGGCCTTCTGGTGGCAGAAGATACAGTAGGATTGAAGATTATCCAGATTTTATTAACCATGTTGTCATATTAGAGCGTATTCCTTAAGTTCTATTAATGCATATCATATTTTCCTCTAAAGAAAATATGCGTGCCTAATTTTTTATTATCTTTCGAAAATACTCATACTTAAGGAAACCTGAGAAAAAATAATTGATATAGACATTCTATTTTTATTTTTAAACAGTTTCTAATTCAAAAAAAAAAAATTGAAAGAAGAGCATAAAAACAACTAGAAACTAGTCAAAAAGAATAAACTTACTAAGTATAATATTAACATCAAACAATCCAACTTAAAAGAAAAATTAATAAGCTTAGAATAGAATGTAGTGGAAAAAGCCAATAATAAAAATGTAATCTGAATATCATATTAAATATTAGATTTAATTTTATTGATTTTGATATTTTTATAAGATTTTGTTTAAAATATCATTTTTAAAATAATCATAATTATATTATTAAAAAGAATTAAAAAATTATCCATTAAAATTATAAATAATATTCGAAATATTTATATGATATTTAAAAATAATAAAACAAATCTAAATTTAAAAAATTTATCAGAAGGTTCGACCCAAGTCAGCTCCTTGGGCCTTACAGGCAGCCCGCTCTGTGCAAAGGCTTTTGGGCCAATATGACGAAAGCTTAAAACAGTTCACCGAAAAGTCAATTTCTTAATCCTTAAGTTCTGCCCAAACGGAAAAAGAAAAAAGAAAATCTATGAAATCTATAATATAAAATAAATAATAAATAAAAGGAAAAGAGATGGCGAAAAAAGAACAACCATAAATCTATCAAATTTATCAAGCTAAAAGCCCCGTTAAAATTTGCTGGTAGAGCAGTGACTTATATTTGAAAAATGGAAGCTAAGATGGGGAAATTCTTCGAATCGATCGGGTCCTTTTTCGGCGGTGGCGATCAGATCCCCTGGTGTGATCGCGACGTCATTGCTGTGCGTATACATTCAAGTTTTCAATTTACTCTTTGAATTTTTGTCCAATTCAAATTGGATTAGTAGCAATAGCGTACTCTTTGGTAGCTTATCGATCCGTTAAAATTGATCATTTAGGGTTTGCTATTTTGTTATCGATAGATTTTTTTTCCCTATATTAAGAGAAAAAAAATGGAAGTGTGAGGCATCTAGAGGTATATATTATTAGGATATATTATTGTAAAGTTTCTTAAATTTACAAGCGAGTCTGAATGTTTGCCATCATGGCAATGCTTGAAGTATAGAATTTGAAGAAAGTGAGTAGGAAATATTACATATTTATGTTGTTGTCTTGTCCTGCTGGGATTTGTGTATTTCGTGGATACTCATTTGCTTCTATTTATTATTTTGGCATTTGGTTTTGATGCGGTATTGGTTGAAGGGCTGTGAGAGAGAAGTTGCTGAGGCCGCTAAGGGTGATTCGAAGGAACTGCAGAGCGAAAGCATCATGCGACTTTCATGGGCGCTTGTTCACTCTAGGCAAGCCGAGGATGTGCAGCGTGGGATAGCCATGCTTGAAGGTCAATTATTGATACCATTTTTCCTATCTTATGGGTTCCTTTTTTAAGTTTTGTTTCACATGTTAATACAGAGCATGCATATTTTTTCTACCATGTGTTGTAATAAAGTAACAATGATCCAATATTGTCAATGTTAATATTTTTCAAATAGTACTCATGTTCATACTTTGTTTTAGTTTCATAGATGGTCTCTCCGTATCCTAACTTCTCTTTTGGCTACTTGTAGACTGTTATCTATAATGAAGTTTTTTAATTGTTTATGCTACCAAGTTAACATGTTGTTGCTAGATCCTTGAATTGTCTATGCTTTTTATCTAGGCTTGATTTTGGTTTCTCTCTTTCTTTGTTTCTAGTTATAAGTCATAGTCATGCTAATTGTCTTCAGAATGCTTGTTTATGCAATGTATCTGGATACAAGAAGTATCTATTACCCCTTCTCTATGAGTAAGTAAAGCATTGAACTTTTCAGTAGAAATACTGAAGGTGTTCTTCTGCCACCATCCATTCTTGATCCCTTGACAGTCCTTACCAATTTTGCTTTGGTGCACCACTCTGATATTTGAATCTATTCTTACTCTTTATTACCTTATTGTTTTCTATGTGTTGCTTTTAGTCTATGGAATTGTTGATAATGTTATGGGCATGGATCAAACTCAGTGATGTTTGTCTTTGCAGCATCATTGGCCAATAGCAGCTCTCCATTGCAGCAGAGGGAGAAACTTTATCTTCTAGCTGTTGGATATTACAGAACTGGTGAATACTCAAGGAGCCGACAACTCTTGGAGCAGTGTTTGGCGGTTTGTCTGCGTTGCCTTGACCCTTTTTCTGTTTAAAAATAGATTCTTTGTGGTTATGCGTCTCACCTAGTTTGAACCCATCTAAAGGAAAGAAACAAGGTAATGAAGGATAGTTGTGTGAAGGATAGAGGTTGGTAATGGCCAGAGTGGAAATTCTTAAAATATTAATGACTATGCCTATCTTTAACCAAGTCAATGGATTGGATTAGTACCTATCGTTGATAGTTTGTGTCAACCAACTTTAAATTGATTGTTAAAATTATGAATGGTGTCACCATTTGTTGGAAATAATATTCACAGGTACTCTTTCTCAACAAACATGTAAGTTGACAAGCAAAGCATTTAAAACCAAAACCAATGTTTAATCGTGTAAAGATAAAATAATATTTAAAGGTTGAGAAATGATTTGAGATTCAATCTATCTTCACAATGCCAATCACATTTGCTTGATAAAAATGTTTGTTTTATTTTGTTATCCTATGTGATTATTGCTGTTGTAGATTGCACCTGACTGGAGGCAAGCTCTAGCCCTTAAGAAAGCAGTTGAGGATCGTATTGCTAAAGGTGATGACTAGAATTTTCTTACAGATGGATTTAGCATTAGCATAGAGTGAATGGGATGATGAATATAATTTATGTTGATGCAGATGGTGTTATTGGAATTGGCATCACTGCTACAGCTGTGGGACTTATAGCTGGTGGAATTGCTGCAGCGTTGGCTCGCAAGAAATGATATTCCAAACGTGTGTATTTTTGCATATAGTTCACATTCTTGAGATTTCGCCTCCTAAGCGTTTTGCAGATTTTCCTGAATATATGTTTTGAATAATTGACTAAAAGTAAAGCTTTATTTAGCATCTGTTGGATTTTGCAATGATTCCTATTAGTGGTTTTATTTATAGAAATGAGAATTGCATTAATACAATATGACAGACACTATCATGAAAATAAAAATTAGCCATCGGTTACACGTTACGGTTTTTTTATTAGAATAATATAAAAAAAAAATTATTTATCGAAATAAGTCGTTTTCAGATTATTTATCGAAAAATGTTAAATTAAAAAAGGTATTGAAAAATCATTTTAATTGTCAATTTTTCAACATGAAAAAATTATAAAATTTAGTTAAAAAATCGTCAAGTATTTCTCAAGGCAAAC
>JBBYHK010507486.1:1528-13684 GCA_038382065.1 Adansonia grandidieri | reverse complement strand
TGATTCAAAGTTGCACACACCAAGCAATCCTCTGAAGTAGTAGAACTTCTCCTTTGATAAAGCCTTCGTAAGTATGTTCGCCAGTTGCTCGTCGGGACTACAATACCTCAAGGCTATCTCCTTATTTGTGGCAAGGTCATGAATGAAATGGTGACGTAGCTCGATATGCTTTGTTCTATTGTGCAATGTTGGATTCTTTGTCATAGAGGTCGTTGCTTTGTTGTCACAAAATATCTCTGTTGGTTCTTTTTGTTCTTGTTGAAGTTTAGTTAACACCCTCCTTAGCCTAATGGCTTGACAACCTACTAAAGTTGCTACGACGTACTGAGCTTTCGAGGTTGACAACGCCACTGTTGCTTGCTTCTTAGAGTTCCAAGTGATCACTCCTAATCCTAGAGTGAAAATATTAGCCGAAATGCTTCGTTTATCATCTAACGAACCTGCCCAATCACTATTCATGAGCCCACATAATCTAAAATTAAAAACTTTAGAGTACCAAATTCCAGACTCCATAGTTCCAGCAATATGATGCAAAACCCACTTTGTTGCTCCATAATGAACTTTTGAAGGTCATTGCATGAACTTGGAAATAACACCAACAAAAAAAATGCAATATCGGGTCGAGTGTGCGTTAAATAAATCAAGCCTCCAACCAAGCTTCTAAACCTTCTAACATCTGCCATTTTTGCTCTATCTTCATGCTGCAATTTTTCATTAATATTCATAGGTGTAGCTGTAGGCTTGGGATTAAGCATGCCAAATTTACTGAGGAAGTCCTTGGCATATTTCTTTTGTAAAATAAAAATTCCATCTTCAACTTGATAGATTTCAAGGCCAAGGAAATAATGCAACAAACCCATACCTGACATCTCCAATTCTTTCATCATTTGAGACTTAAACTCATCCACAAGAGAATTGGAGGAACTAGTGTAAATGATATCATTAACAAAAAGAAAAACAATGATGAAATCACTTTTACCTTTCTTTTTCACATACCAAGTGGGCTCGTTCTCATTTCTCATGTACCCATTTTTCTGAAAATACCAATTGATCTTGCTATACCAAGCTCGTGGTGCCTGCTTCAATCCATACAATGCCTTTTTCAACTTATACACTTTCGTTTTGTTGCCCTCCTTTATGAAACCTTCTGGCTGATAGTGAGCCTTCTGGCTGATAGTGAACCTAAATGTTGAGATTTTAATTGTTAAATTCTTATCTTTTCATAGTTTTTGAGCTATAACTGATGAAAATTACTTTCTTTTATGTTTAAGGTGTAAAAAGGGCTTGGAAGAAAGAAAAAAGGTTTAAATAAGTTGATTGGAGCAGCCTAAGAAAAGAAAAGAAAGAGCTGATGTGGACACTACGTGGGCACACTCTACAGGTAGATAACTTAAATTAGAATTTTGATTTATTTAGGATTCTAATTGAGTAGAATCTGGAACTAGTCAGAATTTAGGTAAATTTAGGAAAGTTGTAAGGGATCTAAAAAGGAAAGAAGGGAGAGAACCAAGGGAGAGAGTTTTTCTAGGTTTTCTAGGGTTTTTAACTTTTCTTTTAAAGAGAAAACTAGAAGACAATGTGTGACTAAATTCTTTTCAACTAGTCAAAGGTTTTATATCGAAGTTTAATTCTCTACGACTGTAAGATCTAATTTATGTTTATATTATTCATTGTTTTTGAATATTTGTCTTTTCTTCTATGCTTAATAATTATGATTGTCATTGTTAATTGAATATTTGGTACTGCATTTGATTGATAGGATAATCTATAGCTATTTAGAAAATCAAATCTGTAATTGTTTGATTGTTCTAATAAAAGTGGCAACTAACTTGGTTAGGAAAATTCACAATCTAATCTGAATAAACCAACATATGAGTTTATTAGTTAGAACTGGCGATCCCCCTCTCATTATTAATGCTATTGATACATTGAAACACTAAGATCATATCTAGGGTTTATGTAATCAATAAGAGAAATAATTAATGGTCGTACCTTAATTATCGAATAACTAAAGAGGGGTAGGGAGTTAGGTCGTACCAACACTCATAACCAATTTATTCTCAAATAATGAATATATCTTTACATCCGTGATCAGTTGTGAGAATAAATCTTACGATTAGATCTTTGGCTAGTGTTTGTGTGATATTGACATTTATTTCAGTTTAATTTATCCTGTATTCTTAATAGATTTTTAGTTTATTTATTTTATTTAATTTTAGTTGACTTTATAAAATCTCCATTTTATTTTGTTAATTTTGAGAGGAAATCAGATTTTACCATACCCTGTGGAGACGATCCTACTTATCATTATATACAAAAATCTTATTAGATTAGGAAAATTATTTTTGTTGGATTCGACGCCCATCACTGGCTGCTCTACATAGACCTCTTCTTGTAAATCTCCATTGAGAATGTTGACTTAACATCAAATTGATAAACAGGCCATTGCAATTATGCAACTAGTGCTAGAACAAGCCTTACAGTTTCAAATCGAGCTACCGAAGAAAAGGTTTCTTCGAAATCAACACCATATTGTTGCGCATATCTTTTCGCAACAAGATGAGCTTTGTGCTTTTGTATGCTTCCATTTGCAGTAAATTTTGTCTTGAATACCCATTTCAAACCAACTACATTTTTGCCTTCCAGTAAGTCAACCATCTCCTATGTTTTATTCTTTTCAATAGCTTTCTCTTCCACGATTGTTTTTAGCCACTCTTCTTTTTCTACCACTTCTCCATAATTTATAGGGTTTGAAATAATGAGTGCAAACTGACAAGATGCATGTATATCAGCCAAAGATCTATACTTCTTTGGTGGTGTCTCATTTAAAGACTCTTCAAGAGTTGTGGATGAAGAATTTCTACTTGGTGTTGCTAAAGTTGATGAACTTGCTGATGTCGTAAAGGAACTAGTGGATGAACTCGTAGGAGTTGGCTCTTTTTTTTCGTCTAAAGAGATTCCAATTGGCATAGGAATCTTTGTTGTGTTTGCTTTTTACTCTAATCTTAGCTTGCATTTTCATCAAATACTACATCTCTTCTATTTAAAATCCCACCACTAAGAAGGTTATACAATCTATATGCTTTGGATAGAGTACAATAACGAATAAAAATGCATTTTTCAAAATTTTCATCAAACTTTTAATGAATTTGAGAATTTACCAAAATATAAGTAATGCACCCAAAGACTCGTAAATGACTTACAGGTAGTCTCCTTTCATGCCAAGCTTCATATGGTGTTTAATTCATGACAGCACTTGTTGGTGAGAGATTCAACAAATAGACGAATGTTGTTATAGCTTCCGTCTAAAATTGGTTTGAAAGTCCCCTTGCTTGTAACATGCTTCTTGCCATCTCCACAATGGTTTGATTTTTTCGCTCAGCGACACCGTTTTGCTTTGGAGTATAAGGAGTTGTTAACTCCCTATGGATGCCATTTTCTTCACAAAACAAATTAAATTCTTTGGACATAAACTCTCCACCTCTATCTATGCGAAGAACTTTGATGTGGCAGCCACTTTGATTTTTCAGCATTGCCTTAAATTTTTGGAACTTTCCAAAAGTTGCTGACTTGCTTTCCAAAAAATAAACCCAGCTCATGCGACTATAATCATCAGTAAATAACAAGAAATAATGACTCCCACCCAAGGACTTACTTTGCATAGGCCCACATAAATAAACATGAATCAATTCTAGACATTTTGAAGCTCTCTAAGCATTTGCAACAAGAAATGTCTTCCTAGTTTGTTTTCCATAAACGTATCTTTCCAATAAATCAATAGAGCTAGTTTTTGGTAGCCCCTAAACCATACCTTTATCACTTAGCAACTTCAGGCCCTTAATGTTGAGATGCTTATACCTCAAATGCCATAACTTTGAGTCATCCTTTACACTTGCAGCAAGAGCGAAATTCTCCATGTTAGAAACATCCAACGGGAACATCTTATTTGAAGTCATGCTGATATGAACCTTTCGGCCTAATTTCTTATTCTTAATGACACATACACTGTCATCAAATAAAACGGAATAGCCACTAGCCATCAATTGTCCAACAATCAATAAATTGTATCTTAGATCAGGTACAAATTGAACATTATCCAACACTTTTACTTTACTATTGCTAGTGCCAACTCCTACCATGCATTTTCCTTCAACTTGCAACTCCTTTTGGTTGCCAAGATGCACCTTTATCCTTTACGTCTCATCAAGCCCTTAGAACAAAAATTTAGTGCCCGTCATATGGTTCGAACATCCACTGTCTAAAAACCACAAATCGCTTAGTTTATGGTTAGTATCAATACAAGCCACAAAAAACTTGTTTTCTTCTACATTTTCAGTTGCAAAATTCATCTTCTGACCTTTGTACCAATAATCAGCTTTTATATGCCCATATCCTTTGCAATGATAACATTGAATACCTCTCTTCATGTTTGCTTGCTCATTAAACTGCCTTTGTCCTTCATACCTTCCTCTGCCTCTGCTGTTATCGCGACCACAACCCCCGAGATCTTCCTCTTTCTCGACCTCTGCTTGCTGAATGGTCACTTTCCCTATGTTTGGTGGTTGTCTTCTTCACTTGAAATGCCTTCTCTTCATTTTTTTCAAGCAATCTATTGATTCTTGACTCATGAGCTTGAAGACATCCCATCAATTCATCAATGGAAAGAACTGACAAATCCTTAGCTTCTTTTATAGTAGCTACCACATGGTCGAATTTTGGAGTCAAGCTTCTCAATACTTTTGCAACGATCGTCTCATTTGAAATTTGCTCACCATAAAAGCGCATTTGACTAAGTATTGCCATTGCTTTAGACAAAAAATTAACAATTGATTATCCATTCTTCATAACCAAAGTTTCAAAGTCGCATCTTAGTGATTGTAATTTCACCATTTTGACCTCTGAATCACCTTGGAAATCCTTCTGCAGAATTAGCCATGCTTGCTTTGATGTGGTTGTCTCTGTAATCCGTGAGAAAATAGTGTCATGGACTACTTGCTGGAGAATGAACAATGCTTTGGCATCCCTTTTTTTTGTTTCTTTCATCCTTTCCTCCTCTTCTTCATTGGGTTCTAATAGATCAAAAAACCCATACTCCACCAAGTCCCACAGCTGTTGTGATCTGAGCAATGTCTTCACCTTGATGCTCTACCACTCATATTTCTCACCACTAAAAATTGGTATGAGTGGTTGAGAGTAAGAAAACTCAGCTACTGCCATTGATCTCTTGTATATCATTCTTCAAACTCAAAAAGAACACTCTCTCATGTTTCTCTCAAATACCCAATAGACTCAAGCCTCACATATTTCAATCTTTTGCCCAAAAAACCAAACTTGGCTTTGATACCAAATTTGTGAGGAAAAGATAACAAGAAAGAGACAACACAATCTAATAGAAATAAAACTTTTTATAACTTAATGATTAATTAAAAAAAATAATGTGAAATGCTTATATTTATAGGCCTAAATCGAAACAAACTAAAGCTTTCGAATTACTCTGTCACTAACAAAGGTCCACTACAACCACTAGCATATTATTATCAACAATACCCACTGTATAATTCCACTCCAACTATTAGCATATTATTAGCAGCAATATCCACTACACAATTGATTAAAACAAACTTCTAACCACTAACAACCAATGACCCCCACTAACTTGGTAACAACCTTTGAATCACATCTCAACACGAGGTCTTGCTGACTATGGGTGGAGAATTTTATTCCTTGAAGTCTTTATGGAAAACTTATGTAGTTTACATTCAGATAATAATCCCATCCTCTTATGATGTGGTGGTCTACCTATAAGAAGGTGCAATTACCCTTTTAGATTCGAAGCCGCGTGGGCTTCTCATGAGGATTATAAAGACGTTGTTAGTCAAGCCTGGAGTAATAGCAACCATAATGCTATGAATGGTTTGAAGATGGTTCATGATAAATCTTTGTGGTTTAATAAAGAAATTTTTGCCAACATATTTCGTAAAATGCGTCTCATTAAAGCAACATATTTCGTAAAAAGCGTCTCTACTACAACTTGAGCGCACACTTCAGAAAGAATATAATTTCTATTCTCTATCAAGAGGAATTACTATGGTTTCAAAGGTCACGGGAAAAGTGGGTTTGGTTTGGAGACAGAAATACCTCCTATTTTCATGTGTAAACTATCATTCGATGCAAGCGCAATAGAATTCATGGTATTAATTTACCTAGTGGAAGTTGGTGCTCTGATAGTGATGAGATCCAAAATGAAGCCTTGCTCTATTTTAAGTCTCTCTTTTGTTGCCAAGATAGAGCACAACTGCATCTATTACAGCTTCATCATGTGCCCACTGTAACGTCAGAAGCGTGTGCTAAGCTTACTGCCCATGTGACTAAAGAGGAAGTCTATGAGGCTCTTCACTCTATGAAATCTTCTAAATCTCCGGGTCTGGATGCGTTCAACCTTTCTTCTTTAAAACCCATTGGGAGATTATTGGTGATGATTTATGGCTATTGGTTCAAGATGCATTTATCAATGGGTTTTTTGATCTAAAGATCTCAGAAACTTTGTTTTGTCTCATCCCAAAGGAAAACCAACCTGGTCATTTTAAGGATTTCAGGCCAATAAGCCTATGTAATTAGCGTATAAGCTCATTACTAGGGTTATGGTTAATAGATTAAGGCCTTTTTTAGTTAAATTGATTGGTCCTCTTCAAAGCAGCTTTATTCCTGGTAGAGGCACTTCCGATAAGGCAATAATTTGCCAAGAAGTTCTTCATTACATGCGCAAGACGAAAAGTAGGCTGGGAGCCTTTATTTTCAAAATTGATCTGGAAAAAGACTATGACAGCATTGATTGGAACTTTTTGAAGTTGACATTGGAGGAGTTTGGATTTCCCCAAGCGATAATTAAGCTTATCATATTCTGTGTGTCCTCATTTTTGTTGCCACTACTATGGAATGGTAACAAATTGCCTGAGTTTGTTCCATCGCGAGGGTTGAGGCAAGGCGATCCACTTTCTCCTTATTTGTTTATTCTATGCATGGAGAAGTTACCCCTAGCTATAACTGAACAACTGATGTCAAAAGAGTGGTTGCCTATTAAGGTGTCCAGGGGGCCAGGGCATTTCTTATCTCTTCTTCGCTGACGATGTGTTACTATTTACTCGAGCTAAATCTTCTCAAGGAAGGCTCTTTTCCTCTATTATCTCTGTGTTCTGTCAAGCTTCGGGTTTGAAGGTGAATGTCGGCAAATCCAAGTTCATGTGTTCGCTCAAAAAGGGAAAAGTTTGTTGGCCTATCCTCCTTTGATACACTTCAAACATGGGAAGATACCTTGGTTTCCACTTCTGCAAGGAAGGGTTAAAAAGGCTTATTTCAATTTCATAGTGGAGAAAATAAGGACAAGGTTGGCTGCATGGAAAGGTCGGTTACTTAATAAGGGCAGCCGTCTAACATTGGCAAATTCGGTCCTCTTTTCTATTCTGATACATAACATGCAAAATGCGTGGCTACCACAATCTGTTTGTAATGAACTTGAAATATGCACAAGAAAGTTTATTTGGGGTAAAAAAGATAGTTGTCGTACCCTTTATTTGGTTACTTGGGATATTCCTAAAACGGTATGGCGGGTAGGTGTACGAGTTGCACATTTTTCAAACACTGCATTATTGGGGAAGCAGGTATGGAGCCTCCTTCATCATAGAGAGAAGCTCTGGGTTCAAGTGTTATCTTCTAAATATCTCCATAATCAGAATATCTTTACATGCTCCCTTGCTCCAGGGTCTTCTTATGTGTGGCGGTCTATTTTTAAGGCTACATCATCCCTCCGAAATGGCTTTAGAATTCGTTTGGGTTCAGGAAATGTTTCATTGTTGTATGACCAGTAGTTGGACGATCGATCTTTATGTAATCATGTGGAAACGGCGAATGTTGTTAATATGCATCTCAGAGTAAATGATGTTTGGGATGATAGTATTTGGGTGTTAAACAGACTGGCTACTCCCATACCTCAGGATATTGTTGACATTGTTCATGCTATTCTTATCTCATCAGAAGCACTAGTGGAGGATTGTTATGTTTGGATGACAAATTAAATGGCACGTACTCCTTAGATCCGGATACTCATGGCTGTTGGAACAGAACATAAATCTTAATACTCGAGTATCTTGGAATTGGTTATGAAGATTAGAAGCCCTGGGAAAGATTCTGTTTTTTATATGGATCTTAAGAGCTTACCGTGGGCTTGCATTGTCACAATGCCTTACCTACTAATGACGTGAGAGCTTGCCGTGGGCTTGCAAATAATCCAAGGTGTTCCAGGTGCGATGCCGATGTTGAAGATGCTCTACACTACCTGAGAGATTGTCCTAGAGCGAAACTGATTTGGGTTCTGTTGGGAATTCATAATGGAAACTGTGAGTTTTGGACGGAACCAGATGTTAAAATCTGGCTGAAACACAACATCTCTAAGAAGGATAATGCTACATTTCTAGCTTCGATATGGTGGATTTGGAGAGCAGGAAACGGGGAGTGTATGGATAATGAGGTATGGGATTCTAACCAACTTCTTTGGTCCATTTTTCACCTTTGCGACAGCATCACTGCAGATCATACTTCTAAAACTAGAGTCCCTAATACTCGTATGGTGTGCTGGAGCAAACCATCTGAAGGTGTTATGAAAACTTAATGTGGATGGGAGCAGTCTTGGTAATCCTGGGAGGGCAGGATTTGGAGGTTTCCTTAGAGAGGAAGATGGTGCTGGGGTTATCGGTCTCACGGTGTTTCTTGGGTTATCTGATAATCTACATGCAGAGTTAATGGCTATCTACGAAGGCTTGAGAGTAGCATGGTCTTCTAATGCCAGGGTGGTGCTGTGCTAATCAGATTCAGTTGAGGCGGTTAGATTGATTAGAAGCCCCTGTTCACGGTTCCATCGATACGCGGCAATCATTGCAAATATTAACGCTTTACTTCGCCGCGACTGGAATGTCACTTTTCACCACACGTTACGCGAAGCGAATAGTTGTGCAAATGTTTTAGCTAAGATGGGAGCCCAGTATGACGATGAATTAAGACTTCGGCATCAACCACCTCCAGCGCTGCAGCTTCCTCTGCTTGCTGATGCCATCCGTGTTATTGTTGAGGGATTGGGCATTCCTTTTTTTTTTTTTTTTTCTGTTGTACCCAAAAAAAAAATTATACTTGATTTTGCATCTAAATCTTAGATAAATTTAATATCGACAAAAAACTGACAAAAAGAGAAAAAAAAAAGAAGAAAGAAGAAAAGAAAGATTAATATTGATAGATCAACCTTTCAAGAATAAGGGTAAGAGAACCATAACTATAGCAGCAAAAAAACTTCGATAGGTAATAATAGTCTTGAAGCTCATTCCATCATTTGCAACAAATTAATACATAGACACTAAACCTAACAAATATAACTTGAACAAGCACTATTGAAAACGAAGCTTTACCGACGCTTTTTGGGTTGAATGGCTAAGAGCTCGATGCTCTTGAAGCAAGATTTCAATTTCGAGTCTCGTGAATAAAAAAACAGATACTTTTGAGCTTCACTTTTCGATTTTAGATCTTGCATGGCTCGATCCAAAATAATCGAAGCCCAATATAACTTCTGGATATTGAGGGTCTAAAGATCAAAAAAAATTTTTTTTTTTACTTAAATGATTTAATCAACGAGTGAAGCAGTAAAAAAAAAAAAGGTTTAACACATTGATTAGATTTTCAATTCGTCCTATTGTAGATTATAAATCTTTGAAATGATTTAATGAACAAGTGAAG
The DNA here is from genome assembly GCA_038382065.1 of Adansonia grandidieri. Classification (NCBI taxonomy): domain Eukaryota; kingdom Viridiplantae; phylum Streptophyta; class Magnoliopsida; order Malvales; family Malvaceae; genus Adansonia; species Adansonia grandidieri. The sequence continues at coordinate 3,907 of JBBYHK010507486.1, read as the reverse complement.
CAGTAAAACAATAGAAATGAGTTTTAAATCATTTAATCAGTAAGTAAAAAGGTAAAAATCAAATACCAAAAGATTTCATTCCAATTAATTGCAACCTATATAATAAAGTAATTATATTTATATAATAAATAATATGGCGATTTTTAATTTTATTTAAAATCATAATACGGTGTTTTCTTTAAAGACACTAATTTATGCACGTGCAAACACATGAATGATATATAAGTTAATATCATTTACTTTCTAGTGTATATAGTTTATTATAATATTTTTTTTAATAACTTTATATTTTAGAATTTTTATTTTAATATTAAATTATATAAAAAGTTAATAAAACTATTAAAAATTATATATATGATTACTAAAATTATATTAAAGTTATTAAAATTATATTATAACCTTTTTTACTTATAAATATATAAAAGAATCTTTAGAACCAAAAAATTAAAAAAATCGTATATTTATGTACTTAATTTACCCAAATAACCTATAAAAATATTTGAAATAGTACCATTTCATTAATTTCTATTAAATTTTATATAAGAAATAATATAAGATTTAATAAACTAGAATTAAGAAAAACTAAAAAAAAAATTAATATATATGTATAACTTTTCAAGAATTAGTAAAAGGGATCAGAAGCATAATAACAAAAAAATAAATAAAATAAAAGCAATAATAGCCTCCAAGTTCATTCCATCATTTGCAGCCAATTTATAAACAACATTAAGTCCAGCAAATATAAATTAAACAATTAACCCTTAACATATATTTTCAAATTTTCACATATTAAACGATGATTTTTAAAATATTTGATTAACAAACAAAGCGAACAAATAAGAGAAACAAAAAGCTAAAAGGAGACTCTAAATCCTAACTTTTTTTAATAAATAAGTGAAAGAAGTGGCCAAAAAAGACTGAATTTAAATGATTTGATTAACAAATGAATCGGCCAAATAAAAGAAAGCTAGTAACCAGACAAAAAAAGAAGTGGACTTAAAATTTTAATAATCCTTGATCATTTGACTTAATTGAAACCGTTAAAACTTCAAATCCATTGTAATGATTTGGGCACTTTCGTAGTTTGTTTAGTAGTTATGACTGGATGAACTTGCTAGTGTCATATGATGAAAATACAGGCTCTGGGTTGCTGATAATGGTGTAAAAGGTTTACATCTATTGATAAGATATTAATATCTATCCATTGCTCTAGCTATTTCTTTTAATTTCGAAACACATTATGGTTACTATTGATAATTTCTTCATTCTATAATAAAATTTAGATAAAAAAACAGATTTTATAAATATTTTAAAAAGTAGGTATGACAAAATTATATTAAAGATTTCAAAATAATAAAAATTTTTATCAAAATTATATTAAATGTTACGAAAACGTTACCAAAATGGTATTAAAGTTTAAACAAAATTATATAAAAATTACCAAAATTATATCAAAAAATATTACCAAAATTATATGAAAGATTATCCAAATTATTTCAAGCTTGCCAAAATTATATTAAAGATTATCAAAATTACATAAGTCATCAAATTTATTACTAATATTATGAAAATTATATCAAAAGTTACTAAAACTATTATAATATGTTATCAAATTTATATAAAGGTTAACCAAAATTATACTAAGGTTATCAAAAATTGTTACAAAGGCTAGTAAAGTTATAACAAAAGTTATTAAAACTATTATACCAAAATTATATCAAATGATACCAAAATTTTGTAAAAGATAACAAAAAATATACTTAAATTATATAAAAAATTATCAAAATCATATTAAAGATTAGCAATTATATTAGAAGTTGGCAAATTATCAAAATTACATTAAAAATTATTAAAAATAAAAATCATATTAAATACTATCAAAATTATAAATGATCATCAAAATCATATCAAAAGTTACCAATATTAGAACGAATTTTACTAAAAACTAGAATTTATCACACCTATCGATGTGGTTGAAAAACATAATTTTTTTTAAAATATATTGTTTAAAAATAATATGTTAAAAAATGAAAAGATAGTTTGTTTCAAATGAGTTATTATTTTTTAAATTAAAAGACATATTAAGAAAGTTGTTTGCGTAGTTATTTTTTTAAGACCAAAAAATCGAAATACCCTTAATTTTATTTTATATTTATAATTTTAATTTGATTTTTTGGTTATTTCCTAACTTAGTTGGTGTTACTTGATTCATTGACATCAAACTAAGTCAAGGTCTTTATATATACCATAGATATTTCAAAACGTACCAAATTTATATCCAAGATTATCAAAATTAATATAGGGATTATCAAAATTATATCAAATGTTATCAAAACTATTGCAAAGATCACTAATTTTAATTATCATCTTTAGTTATAT
>JBBYHK010507464.1:0-11888 GCA_038382065.1 Adansonia grandidieri | reverse complement strand
AATCAACCAATTATTCAATTGGTTGGTGCGTGCAAAGGGATGAATTTTATCAAAATTATTATTATTATTATTATTATCATCATCATCATCTTTGTCATTTGAATTTCGATCAAGATTCGGAGTTAAATATATTTAATTTTTTAAAATTTTTTATATGTTTAAAAATTATAACTTATACTTATATCAAATAAACGTTAAATATAAATATTTTTTTAAAAATTAAGAGTTAAATTAGTGCATATTATTGTCATTCTTATTAATCTTATTAGCTACAAAACAATGAAGACAGGGAATGCATTTTAATTTCAAGCTGGTCTTGAAATTTCTCTTTGTTCTTTTTCCCATTGGGACATATACAGTCATTTCTTTCTCAGATCTATTTTAGGTGGGGTTATCCGTTCAACTTAATAAGTTAGATTTGTAAGGATCAAATTTTAAATAATATTTTTATAAATTTAGATTAAATTAATTTAAATTATTATTTTAATAATAAAAATATTTTTATTTAAATTTTAATTATAAAATAATATTTAATATTATTATAAATAATAAAATAAAATTTTAAATCAATTTAAACTTAATTCAACTTAAATTTAAATAAAAAAATTTTAAAAATTCAAACCATTACTCGATCGACGTGCAGAGCTCTGCTTATAAATCCAACTATGGAGAATTCTCAAATTGAGTTTGTAGAATGAAGAGTTGAGTTGGACGCACATTTGGGAAATAAAGCGAATCATGAAATTCTGTTCTTTTCTTTTCTTTCAAACAAATTTAACACTTTATTCCACCATCTGACGTCATAAGACAAGCAGGTAATCCCTTGGCTTTCCCCTTTTTCATTCTGTAGTGTTTGCATTTTAATTCAAAAGAAAAACATTCTTTGCTTTTCGACTCATTAATTAACTCACTTTTCTTCACAGAAAAAAGGGAAAGATGAAATTGTTTTAATTAATATTCTGTTTATTATATACATTTCAAGACCAGTAATTCTCTCTAAGCCTTGAAATCTCAGTGCAATATCGTCGTCTTCAAAAAAGAAAAGGTTAGTTTCACTGCAAAAATCTAAAATCTCCTGATTCAAACAACATTGACAAGAATTTATTTTTCTTTTATATGAATTTGGGTCTTCATTCTTTTTCTTAGAAAAAAAAAAAAAAGTAAAATCAGAAGCAAAATCACAGTTAAATACTATTTAAACTCTTGTATGTTAAGTCCACTTTGAACAAGGTGGTCGTAGTTTATGAATATTTGGAAAAGAGAGCCTTCTGGAACTTCTGGTAGTGAAATCATAAAATTATTTTCGACATTTTCTAAAACAAAATCCAATCTCTGACAAGGTGCTGTCAAATAATATTAGGGTGAAGCCATGGCCGAGACTGCAGTGAGCACAGTCATTGACAAGTTAATTCAATTGTTGACTGAAGAAGTGAAAATAATGAAAGGTGTCCAAAGAGAAGTGGCTGACATCAAAGATGAACTAGAAAGCATTCGATCTTTCATAAGAGATGCAGATGAAAGGGCAGATACAGAGGACAACTCCAATAAGTATGAAAACTTGGGTGAAACAAGTAAGGGAAGTTGCTTACCGAATCGAAGATATCATCGATGAGTGCACATTTCATGTAGCGAAATGCAGGCAAGATGATCAGCATGGATTCAAGGCTTTCCTGAAAAAAATAGTTGGCTTGATCAAAGTTTGTAGACCAAACCATGAGATAGCCATGAAGATTGAAGATATCAAACGATCAGTTTGTGAAATCAAGGAAAGAAGTACAAGATATGGCTTCAGTTGTATCTCAGACCGAGAAGGTCCAAGCTGTAGTTATGGTGGAAATAGTACATGGCATGACCCTCGAGATGGTTCCCTTTTCATCGAGAATGATGCAGTTGTGGGAATTGAGTCGCCTGGAAACGAGTCGGAAAGCAGGATGTTAGATGGAACATCGAGACGCATGGTGATCTCTATAGTTGGCATGGGAGGAATTGGTAAAACCACTCTAGCCAAAAAAGTTTATGACGTCCAAACCATAAGAGATCGCTTCGACTGCCATGCTTGGGTCACAGTATCTCGATCTTATGAGTCAAAGGAGCTCTTAAGGACCATGATAAAACAGTCTAATGACCAAAGGACACAGCGTCTGCCCAATGAGATCGACAAAATGGACATGGTGGAACTTATTAGCACAACTCGAAAGTACTTGCTTGACGAAAGGTATATCATTGTGTTCGACGATGTGTGGAAGGAAGACTTCTGGGGAAATGTAGAGCACGCTTTGTTAGATAATGGCAGAGGTAGTAGAATTATGATCACAACAAGGAACAAGACTGTTGCTGATTTTTGCGGCAAGTCTTCGCATTTTCATCTCCACGAGTTGAAGCCTTGGCCTTTAGATTTAGCCCATGAGCTTTTATGCAAAAAAGATTTCCAGTTCGATCGAGAAAAGCACTGCCCTGCGGAGTTGCTGAGCTGTCTTTCGACATTGTTAAAAAGTGTGAAGGGTTGCCCCTTGCAGTTGCAGCCATTAGCGGGCTTCTATCTACCAAAGGCATGGACTTTTTACGGTGGAAAGGCTTACAAGATAGCCTCAGCTCACAATTAGAAAGCAACCCACACCTTGCATGTTTTAAAAGGATTCTTTCTGTCAGTTTTCTTGATTTGTACTTCCCACGTGAAATCTTGTTTCTTGTACCTCGGGATATTTCCAGAGGATCACTCCATTAATCGTGCAACACTAATTCGAATATGGATGGCTGAAGGTTTCGTGGAAGGAAAACAGGCTTAACTCTGGAAGAGGCTGCACAAGAAAAATTAACTAAGCTCATCCAGAGGAACCAAGTTCGAGTTGAATGGAGAGATTTTGGTGGCAGACTTAGAGTATGTCGAGTCCATGAGTTGACGCGCAAGGTCATTCCTTCAAGATCAGAGGAACTAGATTTAGTTCAAGTTTCTGCCGGAAACTTAACTAGCCTCGCTGGGACAGCTTGACACCTCTTGGTTCACAATGAAGCAAAAGGTCTGCAGGGAAAAGTTAGCAACTCTCACACTCATTCACTTTTTTTTTTTCAGGATAGATGAATTACCCAAATCTCTACTATGCTGTGTAAAAAGTTCATACTTTTGAGAGAACTAGCTTTTGGAGGAACTTCATTGAGTGATACACCTGAAGAAATAGGAAAGCTGTTGCATTTGAGATACGTAAGTGTAAGAGATACAATGGTTAAAAAGATCCCAAAGTCAATAGGCAAGTTGCAGTACCTCGAAACTTTGGATTTAAAGCGTTCCCTCGTGTGTGACCTACCAGTTGAGATGAATAAACTTTGTAATCTGCAACATCTTCTTGGTTACTCGGTTGATTATGACAGAGAGTACAACGTCCATTCTCGACGAGGGTTGAAGACGCAGGGTGGAATCAGGAGTTTAGTTTCTTTACAGAAGTTGGACTTTATAGACATGGAGGCACCCAATAGTAGTGCCAGTTTTATTGCTGAATTGGGATGGTTGAAGCAGCTGAGAAAACTGGGAATACATAATCTAAAATCAGAACATGGAATGGCCTTGCGTGTAGCGATTGAGCAGATGCACCAGCTTCAATCACTCGATATAGCCACAGTGGATGAGGAGGAATTTCTTCATCTACAGTCAATTTCTTCTCCTCCCGTTTTCCTTCAATGCCTCTGCCTTCGAGGGAGATTAGAAAAGTAGCCTGACTGGATTCCTGAAATGAAGAATCTTGTCAAAATTCGTCTGTATCGGTCAAGATTAGTAGATGATCCTCCCAAAGTCCTTGGAGTTCTACCTAATTTACTGGAGTTTTCATTTTATAAAGTATTTGAAGGGGAGCAAATGCATTTTGAACAAGGACGCTTTCAGAAGCTGAAGGGACTAGCACTTGTTAACTTGAATGAACTGAACAGGTTGATCATTGATAGAGAAGCTTTGCCTGAATTGGAGTCATTGTCGATTGGTCCTATCCCAAAACTCGAAGATCAGGTGCCTTCTGGCATCAATCTTTTGAAAAGCCTTAGAACTTTGCAATTCAATTACATGCCAAGAGAATCTGTAAGGAGAAGGTTACCAGGAGAGGGTCCCAAATTCTGCGAAGTGCAGCATATACCACATGTTGGTTTCACATTCACAACTGAAGGGGCAAGACATGATTCTAACAATCTCAGTGATCCACGCCTGTTGGAATGTTTGCGACCTTAAGAGTCTTGTGGCCAGAGGAACAAACTGTCCAAACAGTTTCATCAAATTATAGGCATTTACATTTCTAACCAATTCCAATATTCTATGACATGGTAATGTTTTATCATCAGCATAGCAACAGACAAAAAGAAAACAAACAAGGAAAGTTTTTCAATTGCTTGACTTAGTTATGTTTGATAAAAATGGACATGTAGCTCAAAGATTTTATTATTGCCAACAAAAGATGAGTTCGCACCAGTTTCTTCAAAAGCCTCTGACCATCTTAGCCTGTAGGAAATGAAATCATAAATTTTATTCAATTTCAAACTCGAAGATCATAGCATCTAGCTAAGTTGCTAGTCAAATATTTAATTTCATGCAGCCCCCTTATAAGGTGATATTTAGTAGAACTGAGGTTCGTATCCTAATATCTACAACTCTTTCTCTTATACTAAGCTGAGGCCTCTTCTGTACAAAAGAAAAAAAAAATCTTGAAATTGCAGCTAAACATCAGCAAACAAAGAAAAAAAACAAATTCAAAGTTTAAAATATGCCTTAATGAAACTTAAACTCTTCAAGGTCTGAATTTACTGCAGAAACTGCAACCAAAGCCTACAGCAAAGTTTTTTAGCCTTTTTTGTTTTTTAAATTTTTTTAAAATAATTTAGACTGCCAGAGCTTGATGTTGTTGAGTTTCTTGCTGCTACAGAAGCTGTTTTAGTTTTTGGTACACCTTAATGTGGCAAAAAAACATATTTTGATCATTGCAAGTGATTCCTCAAATGCAGTTTGTATGGCGAATAATTATGATGCGGTTCCTTGGTATCTAAATAACTTACCAGACCATCTAACTACTATGAAGGAGCAAGTTCAGTTTCAACGGTGAAGATTCCTAGAGATTGCAACTCTTTAGCTGACCAACTTGCCAAGGCTGGGGTTAACCAAAATCATGATCTTATTGCATGGTTGTAGGTGAGGTTATTATGAAGGTGGACAGAGGCCATTCAACAATGTTGATGGCTTCCTATGGTGCTTTGATGATTTTTTTTTTTTCTTCTTTAGTATGGGACCTTTGGCTTCTGTCGTGTGCTTCCTATCTGTGGTAATTGTTCTTCCTTTATGCAAGATTTGGCTCGTCAAAGATATGCTACTATGATGTATACTTTATCGTGGGATTGAAGAGTCTTTTAGATTATTTTTAATATGGAAGAGTAGACTAAGTTTGTTTTTATCGTGGCATTGAAGTATCTTTTAGATAATTTCTACTATGGAAGAGTAGACTCAGTTTGTTAGGATTGCTGATCCTTGAATGTTTCATCTCAGGTCCTTGCTCGGTCCTTTTTTTGGTTTTCTTATTGTGGTGGATTTCCATCTTTTTATGTTTGGACTTTTTACTCATTTATAATATTATCTTGCCTTAGAGAAAGAAAAAGCCTACAGCAAAGCATTTGAAGCCCAGCAATCTAATTCTATTTCCGGCAAAAACTCTTGAAGCTCTAAACTCCTAACTTTATTCGGCACTATCAATGCAGATCCTTTAAAAAGATTCAAACGACAAAAAGCATAAATTATATGTAGCCAAGAATCATGGATGCAGAATCAAGAAAGTTTAATAGAAAAAAAACATGGAGAGCATATTGAACTCATTTTCATCTTGGAATTTACCATTTTTCAACAACTATATATATATATATATTAATCAAATGAGCCTCCCAAGATATACCGATGTTTTCATTGAACACTTACAGGAGAATGATCATTAACTCAAAGAATCTTGGTTATGGAACAGCTTATTCTAAATCATGGAGAGTAGGTTTGCAGCTTGTTCCGGTAAATTGGGAACAGAACCCTATCTAAATATAAAAATCTAAATGTCTTCCAAGGCATCAAGACCAGGCCCTACTCAAACTGATCGGTGATGATTGAGAAAGAGATTACTGCCACCAAATTGTTAAAGCCCCCAATGGTACAAAGACATTATGCCATTTTTATCTTCCCCCGCTTTGAATACATGCCAATCAGTCCACTATCAACATATTTATCAGTATGAATAGCAGCCTTTTGAGAGGCGGCATGGACCTGTTTTCCACCCTCCAGAAAGTCCATTCTAACACATGAGATAATAGCCACAGTAGTAATCCGGTCAGGTTTAACACTTTGAAATTGCATTTGCCTAAAAAGCTATATTGCTTCTCTGCGGTTCTCATTCAGGGAATAGCTAGAGACTATATCATTCCATGGAATCAACCTCAGGCCTTGCATGCTATCAAACATCCTACGTACAGTTTCACTTCCCCACACTTGGCACGGGCTGCAAGCATACACATAGGGAAAGTTTTTAGGCACTCTTTTCTAGTTTCCAAAACATTACTTTTTTTTTTTTTTTTGAATTTTGTAAAAGTAATTCTTAAATGAAAATTGAAAAGACATTAATGGGTATCCAAGTACCCGTTAAAGGGGGCCATATATATATATATATATATATATATTCACATTAGTTTTTTCGATGCTTGCGTTTGCACGTAAATTATTTACAATATAAATATTATAAATTATTACAATAAAGTTTGTTAATAATTTTTAATTAATTAACTTGATCTAATAATTTTAAAAACATATAATCGATTATTTAATTATAAGTTAATTTTTAAATTATTATTTTTTTAATTTAAATATATTTTTCAATTAGGTATTATAAAATTAATATTTATAAAAATATATCATTTTTATAATTATAATAAATTATAAAATTTTTAACAATTATAATTATAAAATTATTGTTATCTTCAAACATTTATTATCATATTAATGATTATTTTTTATGTTGCATACCATTTACATTGTTCTAATATAATATTTTATTGCTCATTTATTATAAATTATTTTTTACTATTTACGAAATGTATATACTATTAATCAGCTATTATTATCTTATGCTATACATCATATACTAATATCTGATAGGTACTGAAATAATATATAATTTATTACTTTTCAACAACATCAATTTATAAAATGAGTAATTTCAAAATGCATGATTATTTTTCGTGCCTTAATCGACTATTCAATGATTATGATGTAATTTATCAATAATTTTTATAAAAAAAAGTAAATTTCTATAACTTAATATTACTAAAATAGTAATTATAAAGTTACAAAATATCATAGGTCTATAGCTTTGTTTAGTAAACTTGGTTTGTATAATTAGTAATCTTAGTCTATTGTGTTATCAATTGTTTACTACTATACTGTTTTGTCAATAATTTACTATTATGTTAATCATCATTTTCTAATATATTATTAACAATTATACACAATATTATCATTTATTTACTAATATATTATCGAACATTTTTACGTTTTATTAATCATTTACTAATTATTATGTAATTAATCTTTTCCTACTATTATATTCATTATTTACTAATTATTTAAAATTTTTCATAAATAATTTTATTTAGAAAAATTGTCACTCTAAAACTAATCAACTTATTGCTGTAAATTAATATTATTTACACATTTACTAAATATTATGTGGTTTAGTATGCAAAATTAGTAAGTAAGATTTTATAGTTACTATAAATTTTATTTATCATTTAAAAAATTTCTTATATATTTTTTTGAAAATTTCCTATAAAAATTCATTAATTTATCAGGCTATTGAAATATAAAAAACTTATTTATTAAAATAATGCAATTCTATAACTTTTTTAATACCTTAAGATGTAAATTATTTTTAATAATTTTTATCTATTGCATATAATAGTGGACATACATGCATTTTTTAATAAATTCTATAAAAAATATGAGCAAAATTTGGTAATTTGGTATTGCTAAGCTTTAGATAATTTTATAACTTTTTAATAACTTTAATACACTAAATTAATAATCTCAAATTACTTAAATTATTTTCATAACCTATAACTAACCTTAATATATAATTATTTTTCAGAACCCTGTATACTATAATAGCACTTACCCAATAACCTTATGGATAACATGAACAAAATTAGCAATTAAGATTGTTGAAATAGTAAATAAAAGCTTCTGAAAGATTTAATAGCTTTTTTCTATTCAATAGCTTTATAATTTTTTTTTTCAATAACCATATTTTACAAAATTAGTAATATTAAATTGATTAATATTTTTCATAACATTTATCTATTATTTAGTAACCTCATACATTTTTTTTTACAAGAAATTTCAAAGAAAAATTAGTAATTTAGAGTTATTGAGAATATTAGGTGCTTAGTTATAAAATAAATGTTATTTTCTAACTTTCTAACGGTATTGATTTGGAAAATCAATGACCTCCAAATACATAACTATTTTCTATAATGTATATATACTATGTAGTAATCATTAATATACATTATCAATATTTTTTTTAATGAAAAACTTGATCAAATTAGATAAAAAGTTAATATAAAATATAAATACAGAGTTATATTATAAATTTATAATTTATTCAATAACTTTGGTGTAAAATCAGTAACTTCAAAATTATTTTTTTATAATATTTATCCAAGATTTAGTAATATCAAATATGTTTAAAATTATGTAACAATTAAAAAAGTTAAATGTGATTTAAACTATACTTAATCAGTAATCCACTGTAATTGTGGTTATCATATTCTTAACACAAATAAAATGTAAGAGCAATTTTAATTAAAATAAATTAATTTTTATTCTTTAATATTAATGTTATTTAAAACTATTAACTTTCTCCTTGTAAAAATATCTTACACTCAAAAGATTTTAAAAAAAAAAGTAATAATAGATGAAATCAATTAACTCGAGGTTACTATGAATGTGCATGTTAGAAATAACAAAAATAATATAATTGAATAAAAATTGAAGAATAAGAGGTAAAATATATACATACACATTTATTTAATAATATTTATGATCTAAATCTATAAATATGTGGTACTATAAAAATAAGTCTTGATATAGGAATTTGAAAATTTTCAGTATCAGATTTTCCATATTTGACTAGTAATTTAAGCTTATGAGAAATAATATTTTATAAAATAAAATTTTATTCAAATATCATTAAGGGTAAGCTGAATTGTATAAAGCAATTTTAAAATTTATAACTAGAGAAATCATCATTATTATCATCAAACATATATATATATGTATATGTATTATGAAAATCAAGCATATAATATGGGGAATACATATATTGCTTCTTAGAATTTTTATAGTTTAATTTTGTATAAACTCTAATTTTTAATTAGTTTAAATAACTAAAATAAATATATTTATATGAACTTAAGGGTCATTGTGGCCATTACAAAAATATAAGAATAAATTATGTTAATTTCTTTTGTATATTCATATGTACCTAAAAAAATTACTGGTAAGTCATAAAAAGAAAAAGTTTTAAGTGTATATAGCTGATTTTGGTAAAATAAAAAGTCACATATAATAAATAAATTTATTGCTGCAACTTTATTTGAAGATAGCATTTTTCAGTGTTAATAATATATGTAAATAATTTTTTTCTAATATATTTAATATATTTTGCTAGGTCAATAAAAGAACTATAATTCATTATTTGCAATTTTATAAGCTTCTTAAAACTTATAATGCTACATTAATTTAAATTTTTCGTTTAGAGTAAACAATATATTTTAAATAAAATAATTTAATTGTATGTAGGCTTTATTTTAAAATATTTAGCTTATTTAAATAAATTAATGAATATTAAATATTAAATAGGATAGTTTTATTAATGTAACTTGAAATTCATAATTTACAGGATTTTTGAAACTTGATGCCCTATTAATTTTAAAATAATCAATATTTCTATTAAAATAGTTTAATTTTAAGTAAACATTATTTTAATATTTAGTTGATTTAAATTTAAATAAATTAATAAAACTTACACGTTTAAATAAGGATAGTTTATTAATTTTAAATTCATGCAATATCATATGGACTCTATTTTTTAATATTTATTAATTTAAATTTAAATAAATTAATAAAATTATATATTTAAATAAAAAATTTTATTAATTTTAAAGTAAGTTAATGTCATGTGAACTTTATTTTTAAATATTTATTAATTTAAATTTTTAAATTCATTTAATATCAAATGGACTTTATTTGTAAATATCTATTAATTTAAATTTCAATTAATTAGTAAAATTACACTTTAGATAAAAAAATTTATTAATTTTAAATTAGATTAATATCATATATACTTTATTTTTAACTATTTATTAATTTAAATTTAAATAGATTAGTAAAATTATATATATAAATAAAATAGTTTTCTTAATTTTAAAATTTTAAAAGGTATTTTCATCTATCATTGTTTAACAATTTTAGAGTTCATTATAGATGATATTTATACATAAATTCTTTGTGTTTCAATCGTGAAGCTTTGTGTTCATGATGAGGGTGAAGTTTTAAATAATTTCAATCAAATTTATTGCTAGGATTACAAAATACAGCTCCATAAATACCATACAAAGTAGAAATATGACCATCGGATCAAGCTCATCCCACAGCCCAACCAAAGCACAAGTAAATTTTAGATCACAAAATCAAATAAGCACATCAGATTCTGTAACATTGTCCTGCTACTTACTGCTGAGATCGTACCAGATGTTCAATCCTCCTGAGCTCCATGGTTACCTCTTTCATTGTCGGTCTCTCATCTCCCTTCTTCCCAACACACTTGAACGCAAGTGCTGCAAATGCTTCAATTTCTTCTCTGCTCCCTTCTTCTAGAATTCTACTATCTGTAATTTGGATTAAGCGGTTCTCTTGTACAGAAGAAACGAAGTAATTAGCCAAGCTATTGCGCCAGAAGCAAAATGCAGTGGGATCCATGGCTGTTAACAATTCTATCAGCACAACCCCAAAGCTGTAAACATCACATTTCTCGTTGACACGCCATGTGTCTAGATATTCCGGGTCGATGTATCCGACCGTGCCCGCGGCTGCCTTGCTGTGAACGTCCTCTTCAGGGGATATAGGGGTTGAAAGTCCGAAGTTTGATAACTTGGCAGTGAAATGCTCATCCAAAAATATGTTCTTAGTTTTAACATCCAGATGAACAATAGGCTTTAATAGACCTAAATGCATGTAGGAGAGTGCATAGGACACCTCTCTAGCAATTCTGACACGATTTGACCAAGAGATTGAGCAAGAGTTTGAGTTCCCTTTATGGAGATTGTCATAGAGAGAACCGTTTGAGAGGAACTCAAGAACCAGGAGAGGTATTTCAGTTTCCAAGCAGCAGCCATAGACCCTCACCACATTCTTATGGTTAATTACTTGTTTTATAGTTACCTGGTTCAAGAAAAAATCAATCATTCCCTCTGTAGGAGCAAGGCCTTGAGGTGCTTTGATGGCGACTGTTTGATTTTCAATGATTCCTTTGTAGACAGTACCAATTCCACCACCAAGGACGAGGCCAGGGTCATAGTTGCTTGTAGCTTGTCTGATGTCCTTGGAAGAAAATATCCTGAGGGGCTCATAATTCATGTGTTTTCCCTGGAAAATGGTTAGTCGCTTCTGTAATAAAGTGGCTCCATTGCGGATGTAGTATTCTTGTTTACCTTCCAGCATCTCTACTTCCTGGCCTTGGAACCAATGAGAAATCATTTTTTTACTGATTATTTAATTTGACTGATAGCATTTTTGAAGAAGAGAACAAATGTAAAAGGGCTTGAACACAACT
>JBBYHK010507453.1:0-13688 GCA_038382065.1 Adansonia grandidieri | reverse complement strand
GCCGCCGGCTCTTATTCAACAAATTAGAGCGCGACATGTGCCGTATGATATGCATAAGGATCAAACATCTATCTTGAGCTAAGCAAGACATTGTTATTATTTTTTTTTCGTTTTGTCTTGCGATTAGTTAATACTTTTCACCAGAGCAATTGGCCGGGTTTGTACACGTTTTGGTTCGAATTATTTTGTATTTTATATTTTTAAGTTTAAATTTTTTTAAAATTTAAATTTAGATAAATTTTATATTATTTTTATTTTATATTAGATATAATTATTTATATGTAATTTAATATTTATATTTAAAAATAATTTATTATTTTTTAAGTAAAATTTTATTATAATTTAATATTTTCAATTAAATTTATATGTTAAAATAAATATCTGTTAGCATGCACCAAAAATATATAAAATTAATTTTTAGTTCAAGTAGCTCTAGATCAAATTTGTCATTAGAACATCACTAGGCAACAAAACCGAATATCGATTTTTCCATGTTTAGCTTTACAATTAACAGCTCAGAATTCATCATTAATCAAGGAAGTTACTATTAAAAGATCTACAAATTACTAATAAAAACCAGTGGGTTCCTGGACCATACATGTATCTCTCATATGAAACAGTTTAAGAAATCATAAAATTTTGCAAACATGTGTACAAGAGAAAAAGAAAAAAGGATAACAAAGATATTTCCTGCCACAGAAACTGTGTGGAAGCAGTTGTTTTGAGCGTGCTACTCGTGCATTTTGTTGAAGAGGCAATAAGACAAAAGCAATAACTAACAAGAGAACATAAAACGGTAACTGCGATTTCGAAATTTTCATCTTAACTTCATAACACGTAAACAAGGTGGTCCTAATTAATTTGGCCTTTGACATGTGTTATATTTCTTATCACTTTTGAACGTTCATGGATTACACATCTTTTCCTACCTTTTTAAATTGGAATGGAAAACTAAACCAACACAACACCGCACAACACATCAACCAAACAACAACCTAACCATGAAAATCACAACAATTGCAGTTTTTCTTCTTTTTGTCTTCTTAATTACAAAATCATCCTTTTTGCTTGGGGTGGCAAATGCTTCAAACGAGCCTGTGCTTGACTCTGACGGTGAAGAGCTCCGCACAGGCGTTGAATACTACGTTGTGTCAGCAATATGGGGTGCTGGTGGTGGGGGGCTAGCCTTAGGCACGTCTAGCAAACAAAAATGCCCGGAAATCGTTGTTCAAAGACGATCCGATATGGATTATGGTACTCCAGTGATATTTTCAAATGCGGACATCAATGATGGTGTTGTTCGCCTATCCTCTGATGTAAACATAGAATTTGTTCCCATCAGGAGCAAACTCTGCTTGACAACAACTGTGTGGAAACTTGATAATTATGACGATTCAACAGGACACTGGTGGGTGACAACTGATGGAGTTAAAGGAAACCCTGGTCCTAACACTTTGACCAGTTGGTTTAAGATTGAGAAGGCCGACGACCGCATTTACAGATTTAAGTACTGCCCTTCAGTCTGTGAATCATGCACAACTTTATGCAGCAATATTGGGAGATATGAAGATATTGATGGACAGTTACGTTTGGCTCTTACCGATGACCAAGGATGGCCATTCGTATTTAAGAAAGCATCTAGAGGGATACAACAAGTTATTCATACTTGATCGAAAGCAGTATATAGTTCTATGAAAGAACTATCCAACCAATAATTACTATTAAGTAAATAAAAGTTTATCCCCTGCTTAGTTCTTATTGTTAAGGTTGTCTGTTTGAGGCAACGTGATGTGCATGCTTACTGGATTTATCTTTCGTTGCCCAACTTTGTGCCTTTAAACTTAATGAATTAGTAAAGGCTTTAGTTATTTACTTCGTTTGCTGCCATTGATTCTAAGACTCATGAACTTGCATATATTGCTTTGTAATTAACAAAAAAATAGATATATATATATATATATATATATAGAGAGAGAGAGAGAGAGAGAGAAAAGGAGCTAAAATCGACTATCAAATATTTGAAGTGAAAATTGCTAACAATTGAACTTTTCATTAATCATTGTTAGTGCAAATGTTTAACATAAGAGTTTTCATTAGAAAAAAAAAAGAAAAAATAAAAGAAAGAAAACACAAAACTAATTATAACTTGGTGCAAGTATGGATGCTTTTCATGATACATAAGTTAAAATTTATATTCGATGCATTAATAATTTATACATTTATATAATATTAGTAAATTAAATTATGTCATCTAAAATTTTGATGAGGTAGCATGTATAATTTATTTCATTAATAGCATATAAATTTATATATTACTAAATCGTTAAATATAAATCTAATAAATTATTGATTATTATATTTTTTAATAGTTAGTGTTAAAAGTTTTCTAAGATTGGGTTTGGTTCGCCCATTCAGAATACTATATGCTTTGTTATGATTACAGCAAATTTCCACTTCTAGGAATAAAGTTTTTCGAATAATTTATATAAATATTGTAAAATATATTTTTTACGTAACATTATTTTTGTTTTTTAAGTTAAATATTTATTAAAAATAATCTAAATATCATTGAAGAGGATAAGACTCTCGTAACGAAGTAAAGATAATAGTCATAGCCCAAAAAACCTGCAATTCAGCAAGTACAATGCAATTAGGAAACTTAAATCTGTCTATATGAATCGAATCGAACTGTAACTAAAAAGTTTTAAATTTTTTTGCTTAAACCTGGGTCAAATCGACTTAAAGGCCAGTTTCGTTATTCAGCATATTATTAAAAATATTATTTTTATATTAAATTAAATTATTTTATTATAAATAATAATTACTCAAGCTGAACTGAATTTGCAAAAAATCTTATCCTGTTTCAGCTGAGCCTACCGGCACTTCAATCATTGTACAAATTTAGAAACAGCCATACACAAAAAAAAAAAAAAAAAAAAAAAAAATTGTTTTCAGCCTGCACAGACCGAGCCTACTCAAGGGCTTGACCCTTTAACTACATGGGAATGGAGATTTAGCAGCATTTTTTTAAAGGTTTTAGCGGCGTTTTTCAATGCCATTAAAAAAATAGTGGAGTTTTGGATGAACACCACAAAAAATGCCACCGAAAACTGCGTCGAGAATTCTAGCGACTTTTTCCTGTACAAATGCCGTTAAGTTAAAGGCATTTTATATATAATTTACGTGTTTATAAATGACGTTAATGATTGAAATTTTATAGCTAGGAAATTATATTTAGTGGCATTTTAGAATATAAACGCCGCTAAATGGAAGAATTCAACAGCGTTTCTAACTATAAACGTCACTAAACATGTACATTTAGTGACGTTTATTGTAGAAAAATGCCATGAAATACTTATATTTGAGGCGTTTATAGTTAAAAGCATCGCTAAATTTTATTAATTAGTGGCGTCTATGAGAAAACGGCACTAAATGTTCTCCTGAATGTTCATTAAATGTCATATTATTAGAGGCTTTTTGTTCATAAAACGTCGCTAAATTTTTAGAATTTTTTTTTTTTTTAAAGATTTTGCTTCCTTTATATTAATGTCATGTTTTTTGATTTCCTATACAATTCTTATAAATATTTTCATTCATAGTAATCTTATAGCAGAGATTAAAAAGAAAACAATGTCAAAATATATAAAAAAATAATTTTATATTATAAAATATCTTTATACAAAAATTTATCTCAATAAACTTAAAAACAAAAAGTGCCTAAAGCCCAAAACAATGCACAAGTTGAAACCACTGCAAAGCTAGGCTGAAGTAGAGTCAGTAGAAAATAGTTTTTCACAACACGAATGTTATCATTTGATTAACCTTAATGTACAAAATATAAATGAGATTAGCACATAAGTTATATATGTCATTAAGTAAAATAAGTAAAATAACTTAAAACTGAGATATTATATTACCTAAGATGACAAATCTTATGAGAATTTTTACTGCATTAAATTCACCATCGAGTCAAACTTCGATTAGAGTTATTCATATCTTTTTCTATCTTCTTCTCTTGCTTCCTCTAACTTAGCTATTTGTGCTTGTCACGCAGCTTCTGCTTCCTCAAAGCCCTCTTGCATAGTTTTCATCTTATGTCTCAATGTCTGAACTTCCTGTATAGAGTGAGTTTGTGAACAACTATATCGTTGAAAACTAACACCATAGTAGGTAGATGGCGTTGGACCCATTCCGAGACCTCGAACTCGTCCATGTCTTTCTTCTCCATCAACATCAGTGAATATTTCATTTTCCACATCATGCATATTCACTGAGCTATCTGATGTTGCAATAGCTTGATATTCGGCCATTTTTTTCCTTTTCTTTTTCCTATAAAACAATTAAATTAATCTTATATTTACAAAATAGATTTCTAAATTATAAAAAATATATATATTTACTTAAACATACCACTATTTGTTGTGTCTCAACATTCAAGTAGGAGCCATCTTTCTTTGTGTGAGTTAATTGAAACAATTCAACTCGTCCTATTTTTTCACCTCGCTCCATTTCCTATAAAATAACATTTAATACGATATTTATATTAAAACATTATAAATAATAGCAATATTTTACAATTAAATCTAGAAAACTTACTTTCTTATGTGCTTTTCTAGGAAAGCTTTTTAAACCACTTGTGTGACTATATTTCTGCTGCTTTATGCTTGAAAGTCCCACTTGTTCTTGTTCTTGTACATTACTCAAACACATAAATAATTATATACGTTAAAGAAAATTGTATTATACAAATGCCAAATACTTAATTAAAAACATTATTATACCTCCCATTTCTTCCAATACTAGAAGTCAACAAGTTTTTCATACTGCCAACCAACCACAACACGCGATATGTTTCATTTTGTGACAACAGTATCAGTATTTCGATCAAAGTACTTTTTCTTCGAGCTATGTTTAAAATCTTTCCATTTTTTCCCTATTGACTTTAGAACATACGATGGTGGAATATCCAAAGCAAATCATTGCTGAAATGAAAAAAAAAATTACAAAGTTTTGATTTGAAACGAAATTCTTAAGATAATGTGTTAAAAGTAATGTGAAAGACAATTTCTCTTCGTACCTCAACAAAGTCCAAAACCTTAAGCTTGTAACTTTTTGGCACTTCATGCCATGATTCACAATGGATTGGCACCTTTCTCCCATTTCAAGCAATCATGCCTAGAAAGCCAACCAATACTTGCACTTCTAGACCAATTGGCTAGAGACAATAATACATTCATCAGGAAGTAGCTCCCATAGCTCCTTCAAAGTAGTACGACCTCTAGTTGTACATTGCCTAGTATTATCGACTACGAAAGAAGTCAAATAAAATTAACAATTGCAAAAATTAAACAGTTAACATAAGCAAGAACTTTTATGTTATTTAATAATATCTGCATTCAAATTAGTATGAACTACATTCTCTAAAGTCATATTTCCTGGAGGCATATCTACGATTGCTAAAGAAGATGCAGCCAGAGCATCAACTGGCTCTAGTTCTGAATGGGTGTGAACAATATTTAAACCCTTCAATCTTCTTTTCAGAATATTATCTGCAATAATTTTATGTTAATAACAATAGTATTGCTCATAATAAAATGCAATATG
Source organism: Adansonia grandidieri (assembly GCA_038382065.1). Taxonomy (NCBI): domain Eukaryota; kingdom Viridiplantae; phylum Streptophyta; class Magnoliopsida; order Malvales; family Malvaceae; genus Adansonia; species Adansonia grandidieri. The sequence continues at coordinate 8,084 of JBBYHK010507453.1, read as the reverse complement.
TATCACCAAATAAAATGTTAAAAATATAAAATATATAATAATCTTATTAAATTTACTTTATTCATCAAGATTCATAAATGTTTTCATCGACATCTTCACGAACACAATGAACTTCTACTAGGGATATTGTCATCTAAGTTTTGATTAGCAAAACCCAAGCATTCAATTCTTTGTTTGACATCATCTCGACATTATTCACCCATTTCCAACAAATCTCTAGGTGTGTTACGAAGTACAACATACCAACCCTCATTATTTGAATCTTCAGAGTAAAAGACTTGTTTTACTTGAGATGAGAAAACATATGGCTAGTCAATCAATTGCTGTCCAGTGTGAATTAATCGAAAGAAATTTACCATCATAAATCCATACTGATCTTTTTTAATACCTCTAAAAGTATTTACATCAGCCCAATCACATTGAAACAACATGACCTTCCACTTGCCATAATAATCCAACTCAATGATGTCATTAATAATTCCAAAATAATGCACATTTCCCTCCATTGGATTACTATCCCTAGCACTAGCATAGCTTGTAATTGAAAAAGTAACAACTACTCCACTATTTTGAGTTCTCCTAAATCTTTCATGAGATTTTGTATGAAATCTAAATCCATTAATGTTGAATGCACTATATCTTTTCACAATTTTGTTCAGTCCTTCTGAAAGACACTTTACTTCTTCACTAACATTTCTTCCACTCCAAACCTACTACAAGACACGAAAAACTCATCATTTTCTACGCAAAAAGAAGAACAGTATACTAATCATAATGAATTTAGAAAGAGTTATCTTACTCACAATTTCTCCTAACCACTCATGAAATTTTTCTGTAAATAACCTATCAAGGTCGCGAAGGTGTGAGCGTCGAGAACGTAGACGAGCTCTTAAGTTGTTTCTATACTCACTAAGAATAAAAATGTGTTAAATTAAGAAAAATTTTTTGGATTATTTTGTTAAAAAAAATATTATACTAGAATTTACTTGCGTAATGATTCCATTGAATCATGGTGGAATAGCACATATCGATGTGCTTGTGTCCAAGATTTATCATCTAGCTCTACCACTTCAACTTTGCTGATTGGTTCTCCAAAACTATCAAATAAGTATGTCTCAGCTAAGTTATTATCTGGGAATCCAACATTTCTTCCTAGTCTATTAAATCTTTGTTTCAACATCTTCCAAATATCTTGCACAAAATGTCACACACGCCTCTGCTAAATATATTTTTGCAATTGACCCTTTTGGATAACGCTTGTTCCGACAATAGGATTTTAACTTCCCCAAGAACCTATAACATAATATACAATAATGTTAGTGTCTACGTCTAAACTTTATGTTCAAGATAACACTATAATAAGCTAATAACATTATACCTCTCTAATGGGTACATACATTGATAATAAACTGGTCCACCGACTTTTGCTTCATAAGGTAGATGGACAACCAAATGCACCATTATGGTGAAGAATGACGGAGGAAACATCTTCTCTAAGTGGCATACAGTTAGAGCTGCTCGATCTTAAAGTTTTTCAAGCCCGTCGATTTTGAGAACTTTGCCGCAAATGGCTTTCATTATGTTACTAAGTTCAATTATAGTAGAAGTTACTTGCTTTGACATAGAACAATGTAAAGCAAGTGGAAGTAAGTCTTCCATTAGGATGTGATAATCATGTGACTTTAAGGAATAAAGCTTTCGATCCTTGAGATTCACACATCTTGATATATTAGAAGCATATGCATCAGAGACCTTTATATCTTTTAGCACCTTACAAAACACATCATTTTCCTTTTTGGACATCCCAAAGCAAGCAAGCAACAACCTTGACCTTCCATTAGCAAGTAATTTTGGATAAAGATCACGGTGAATTCCCACTTCAACTAGGTCAAGCAAACTCATTTAATTATCTTTCATTTTTTTTATCTACATTAAGAATCATCCCAATTATATTTTCACAAACATTCTTCTTTATATGCATCACATCAAGGTTATGATGCAATAAGTTGTGCTCCCAACAAGGTAGTTAAAAAAATACCTTTTTTTTTCCACAAGTTCGCCTCATTTGGATCATCTTCTTCATCTTCCTCCTCATCACTCTGATTGTCAACTTCATTACCTTTATACACCTCCCTCATTCTTTTCCTTGATTTTGTGCTACTTGACTAATTGGTCTTCCCATAAGTGAAGTTGATATCTTTCGACATTAATAAGATATCAGACCCAGTAGTAAGCTCAGGTGTTTTTCTAACCTCTTCATTGCCATCAAAGATATGTTTTTGGAATTGAAATCAATGGTTCTCATCCAACCACCGATGATGACCCATATAAGAGAATTTTTTTTTGTTATGTAACCATTTCAAACATGTTTGCACAGCACAGCAAGGACAAGCATAGCGACTTTTAGTGCTCCAACCAGAGAGATTTGTATAAGCATGAAAATCATTTATGGTCCATAATAAAGTTGCACGTAAATGAAAATTCTTTTTTTTATGCATCATATGTGTCAACCCCTTCCCATAACTGCTTTAACTCTTCAATAAGAGGTTGCATATAAATGTCAATATCATTCACTAGACATTTCTCCCTAAGAATTATCATAGACAAAATAAAGGAAGATTGTTTCATGCAAATCCATGGAGGCAAATTGTAAAGAATCAAGACAACTGGCCAAGTACTATAAGAAGTACTCATCATTTTAAATGGATTAAAACCATCAGATGCAAGCCCAAGCCTCACATTTTGAGGATTATTAGCAAAGCATGGAAACTTTTTGTCAAATGTTTTCCAAGCTAGAGAATCCACATGGTGCCTCAATAACCCATCATCAGTCCTTTCATCATAATGCCACCTTATAGAATTAGATGTTTTGGATGACATGAAAATTCATTGAAGCTTTGGTATTAAAAAAAATAGCTCAAAATCTTTGCAAGCTTCTTTTTTAAGTGTGCTTCACCTTCAAGCTCAAACACATTATCTTTTATATTTTCATCCAACCATCGAGATTTCCCACAAACATGACAAAATTGTTGATTTTTTCTATTACTTCATTACAACATACAGTTATTTGGGCAACTATGAATTTTCTCATATCCAAGACTTAAATCTTTTATAATCTTCTTAGCATCCTTGCAAGACTTAGGGATTTTTGCAAAAGGAAACATTTCTTTAATAAACTCTAGTAATAGCATCAAAGAATTTCTTGTCCACCCACCTAAGCATTTCAAGTGAAAAAAATGGATACAGAAAGATAATTTTGAATGCTTAGATCCCTTATAAAGTTCTTCATTCATTTCATCAAGCAACTTATAAAACTTTGCCGCTTCTCCATTAGGCTCTTGATCACCTTATTCTTTTCCTATTTCAACAAAATTATTCGAGCGAACATTGTACTCATTTAAATCTGAAACTTCTTGTGTAGATGTTTGGAGATTATGGTTATGCATGTTAAACGCATCTCGTAACATGCCTTCCATGTCATCTTGTCTAGTAGATTAATGTTGGCTATTGCAAGTGGAACTTTGAGAAACTCTAAAGGATAAGCTAGAAGGTCTGGACTCTCCATGAAAATACCAATATGTGTATCCCAGTAGAAACCCAAAACAAATTAAATGTTCAAAAACAATTTCACACATATGCCAATCAATATTAGCACACCTTGAACAAGGACATAGTATCCTATTATCTTTACTCACTTTATGAAAAGCAAAGTTAAGAAAATTTTGTACTCCATCTAGGTACTCTTGACTAATCCTCGACTTTTGCATCCAACTCTTATCCATTTCCTACTTGAGAAAGTCTAAATAAAAAAATAATATAATGTAAGTATATAACTTTAATTTAATATAATCGAGGCCAAAAGAAATGGCTATTTAAAAATTAGCTAGAAATTACCAAAAATAACAATCCATTAAAAGCATTCATATACATAATAACAAAAATCACTAACATAGCCACATCATCATGTCGAAATTAGCGATACTCATAATAGAGCATCATTACAATCCAAGACACAAGAGCATATTTACATTTCACCAATGAGTATATCATTCTATTTATATTTGATAAATTTTATAGTATTATTTTAAAAATATTTTTATTAATAAAATAATCATTCAAGCTGAAGCTAAGTTTAAAATTCTCTATTTTGGATCTAGATATAGTCCAAGTCAAAAAATTTTTACGAATTTAACAAGTAGTGCAGCTCATGGATAAACCTACTTATCGATAATTTAGCTAGATACTAGACGTTGATGTCATATATACCATTATGATAGTATTGTAACTATCCTTTTCATTTTATTAAGAATTTTTTAAAAGGTATATTATTTAAATCCAAGTGCCAAGACACATAAAGAATTTTATATAATGGATATACAATTAAGGGAGTATCTATAAACAAAATTAATCCATTAGTCAAACTTGTAACTTCTATATATGATGTTTTCAGATAGCTTTACTATACTCATTTCACTATCATCAATTTATCAAATAAACAAAAACAAAAAGAAAATTGGATGAATTAGACAATTAAGAACAAGTGGGATGTTACAAATTAATATTTTCATAAAGTTTTTTTTTTATTGTTTTGAATCATTTTAGACATTAAGAGCAAGTAGGATGTTACAAATTTGTAATATGCCGAGAAGACTTAAAAGCTCAATTTTAGTAAACTATGAAGGAAGCTCCAGATAAATTTTGTGTCCAGAACATAATTTATTATTAAAAACACTACTTCATTAGCAGAACAAAATGCGAGTACCAAAATCGGGGTCGCTAAGCGTGGAGATTAAAGAGCTTTACTCAGCATTTCTGCTCTTCAGTAATCTACAGCTACCAACTCTTCAAATTTGTATCAAATGTGCCTACCAAATCCTTCTACCAACCAATTTTGTCTTCAAATCACAATGGGATAGCTATAAAGCTCTATTATGCATTTACACTTAACATCATTAAACATCTTAAACTCTAATACTAAAAAATAAATAAATAAATAAAATGTATAAATAATCAATTAAAAAATATAATTTAGTACAAACATTATTAAATTAAGCTAAGAAATTCTCTAGACTAAAAAGATAACTTGAGAAAATTTATGTACCTATGAGAAAAAACAAACACAAAAGTTTACGAGATTTGGTATAAATTTGTCAATTTCTTCTTCACTTCTTCATTATTCGGTTTAAGTAAATCTCAAGTAAATAAAATGATATGACAATTGAGAGCAAAATCCTATTATATTATCAAAATTAGTTAAAAATTAAATCATAATTTGCTAAAAAAAATTATGATAAGAGATGAAAAGATGAAAAAAAAAAACCTAGAAACAGAGTATGAAAAAGAAAAAAAAAGTTTAGAAAAGGAATGGGAATGAAGAAAACCTAGAAGCAAAATCCCGAGAAAATAAACAGAAAATAATAATACTAAAAGTTCACTCTTTATTACCAAGAATCGGCTTGTGGAAAGCTTGTTGTGGTGTAAATTTGTAAGACAAACTATAAAGCTTGTTGTGGTGCGATCAAGTATTCCAAACAACTAGTTTAGGAAATTAGTTTAAGTCTATTTCAAGGATCTAAGATGATAATCCGAGACTGATTTCAATGCATCCAAGTTCTTTAGAGAGACAAGAGGAAGGAAGAAAAAAGATACTAAGGAAATTAAAACAAAAAATTCAAAAAATTAAGCAAAGGAATAGTGCATGTACGTGATGAAGTAGAGAAAATTTGACAGAAATCCAAATCCAAGCAGTGGTGAAGATAATTTTAGGATTTGGAAGAGAAAGACAACAAATATTTTGGTTTTACGGGTTTTGAAATTTAGGGGAAAGGGTTTTGGTTCAAAGTTGCTATCTTAAAAACGTTGTTAACACTCATTTTAGCGGCGTTTCAGTAGGAAATGCCACTAAATTTTATTTAATAGTGACATTTAAGAAATAAAATGCCACTAACTTTTATTTAATAGTGGCATTTTACTCTGAAACACCGCTAATTTCATTTCTTAAAGTACCGCAACTTATTCTTGCACCTAAGAAAAGAAAAAACTGGATAATTTATATACTTAATTGGAGGCGTTTATTAAATGAAACACAGCTAAAATATTAAAAATAGTGGCTTTTACATATAAAATGTCACTAAAACCTTTCTATAGTGGCGCTTTTGAAAAAAATGCCACTAATATTTTAAAAAATTAGACCTCATGGCATTTTTCTTCTAAAATGCCACTATAAAATGCCATTGCAACCGACATTTGCTATAGTGACTGATCTAGAAACAACCACCAAAAGAAAAAAGCATTGCCACATTGCATGCAACAATTTGCCATGAACTGTATACAAAATAGAAGAAAACATGCAATACCAACTATTTTGATTCTTTTCCGTTGAAGGCTTCGTAAAGTAACAATAGAAGCAGAAAGGAAAATAAAAACCAAAAGAGTATTTATATGGAGAGAAATTAATTTAAATCACCCTAATACTAAAACTATTAATATAAACTTAGTAATAATTGTGATAATGGTGAAAATTTGAATAATAAGGGACATACACAAATACCAAAAAAAGTATAAAAAATGGAAAAAAAGAAAACAAATTTTTTTTGAAATTTGCAATTAAGTCCTTGAAAATAATTAATAATGAAGATTTTTTAAAAATAGACATTCCATGAAATCAATAATATCAGAAAAAAAACTACTAATTAGAATTTGACTCTATTTATCATTATATTAAAAAAATTGTGAAGAATATTCAATTTAAGAATACAATAAAACTTCGACACTCTTTTCAATTAAAATTCAAAAATTTCTTTGTTAGATTTAGTCTTTTATGTTTAATTAATTATATATGGTACATTAGAGGTGGATTTTCTTGTTATGAGATAGATACTATGGCTTTTTTTATTAAAAAAATAAAAAAATTTTTTATTTACGATTTTAAATCGTTTTCAGATTATTTACATAAATAGGTTAATTTTTTAAAACTATTGAGAAATCGACATTTGATTAAACGATTTTTTAAAATTTCTTTGGAAAATCAGCCTATTAAATGCTGATTTTCGAACATGTAGATTGGGAAATCGACACTTCATTGGCGGATTTCCTGACACACACAACAAATATATATATAATTATATAAATTTTTAAAAGAATTTATGAAAAAGAAAATAAACTAATAATGATTAAAAAAAGAGAAACCAGAAAAAATAATTATAAAGAAGGAAATAATAATTATTAACATTACTAATAAGGAAATTGTAATTACCTTTTACCCTTGATTTTATTTTTTTCTTTGTTGTTGCTCTTCTCTACGTTCTTAATGGAACCGACCCTTCTCATATATATATAATATAAATTATATATATTAAAAATAGTATTTACAAATAATAAAATATTAAAAATTATTTTTTATTAATCTTGAGTTAATTTTTAAAAGTAAATAAACAATAAAAGCATATTTCATATTAAATCTTGAATTATCATTACCAAATAATAAAAATAAAAAATGTTTTATATTAAATTCTGAATTATTATTTAAAAACTAATAAAAATAAAAATATTTTATACTAAATCTCGAATTATCATTTACAAATAATAAAAAATAAAAATCTTGAATTATATTTTATATTAAATCTTCAATTCCTATTTAAAAATAATTTAATATAAAAATATTTTATATTAAATCCTAAATTACTATTTAAAAACAAAAAAAATAAAAAAATATTTTATATTAAATCATGAATTATTATTTAAAAATAATAAAAATTAAAAAATATTTTATATTAAATTTTGAATTAATATATTATATTTAATATAAAATAGTTTTAGAAAATTTTCTAATGTGTCAAGTTCCCAAAATTTTTTTCATGCAACTTGTTTTATAATTTTTTTCGCATCAATTGGGAAATCGACCAACGAAATACCTATTTTTTTCTCATCAATTGAGAAATCAGCCAATGAAGCACCAAAATATAAAATATTTTTCTATTAAATTATGTTTAAATAGTAATTCAAGACTTAATATAAAATATAATTCAAGATTTTTATTTTTTATTATTTGTAAATGATAAATCAAGATTTAATATAAAATATTT